>JABXJD010000039.1:505000-560000 GCA_013375575.1 Percina caprodes
ACAACATTTAAAATCATTGTCCCCATTTGTTAATTGAAAAAAAATTCTGTAGATAAAACATATTACTCAAAGTCAGGTTCATTTTAGCCTCTGTACTGAAACTCAGGTGTCAAACCGGCACAGATATCGAAATATTCCAAACAATACCCAGCCCCTTGGAGTAAAAAGGGTAAAAGGGAAGAATCAGGTAAGATAGGGAAGAATTCTCCACAATGCTCTGCTGGTCTTCACTGTGACTGCTTTGGACTCTCTCATCCTGGACATTTAAACATCTTTGGCAATTCCAAGCCTATGCTCCTCTCCTTCCAGCAGCTTCCTGTAGGTGGCGATCTCCGCATCCAGCTTGAGCTTAATGTGCAGCAGTTCCTGGTAGTCTTGGAGATACTTGGTCATCTCTAATTTGGTTTCGCAGAGCTGGGCCTCCAACTGAGCAATGACACCCTCAAGGGTCCCCACCTTATCCATGTGGGACATCTCCATGTCCTCCAGCTGCTGCTCTAGGGCTGAGTTGCGAGCCCTCAACCCATCAATCTGGCTCTGCAGCTCTGTCACTTGGTTGTGGAAGGTTGTGATCTCGTCTTTCATGGTTTTCATTTGCTCTTCATGTTTGCCAGCATGTTCCTTGAGGGTGTCAAACTTGCTCTTGTACCACTTCTCAGCTTCCTGGACGTTGCGGGCAGCAACAGATTCTATCTCTGCGCGCATGTTGCGCAGATAAGCAGCCAGGTCAGGCCTATCGCCATCCAGCTCCGCAGTAATCTTTGAGTCCTCGATCTGCTTCATGAGGTCAGCCACCTCTTCATCATGCAGCTTCTTGAGGAACTCTATCTCGGCCACTAGTTGCTCTATACGCTTCTCCAGCTCTGCCTTCTGCAGAGTGGCACTGTCAACATCCTGGCGAAACTCCCTCAGGATCATCTCCGCCTCTTCTTTGAGTGCTAGCTCCTCCTCCAGCTTTAGTCTCCAAACTTCAACCTCTTCTTCAATGTAGCCTCGTTCAATATCTGCTACTCCCTTCTCATTAGTCAGGGCCTCAATCAGCTCCCGCACCTCTTTAAACTTGAGCTCGTATTCTTCTCCGATGCCTGTGGGGCCTCCCTTGTAGCGGCCCTGCAGTGCAGCTAGCTCAGCTTGAAGAGCAGCATTTCTCTGCTCAAGTGCCTGGACCTTCTCAATGTATCCTGCAAACTTGACATTGAGTTCCTGCATCTCCTCTTTCTCGTTGGCATGTTGCTGGTGGATCTCCGTGCCCAACTCAACAGCAGTGCTGCGATAACCGGAGCGTCCACGGCTGTCATAAGAGGATCCACGGCACCGGGAAGGTGATGGGCTCTGAACCCTTGCTCTGCCGCTGGAGCTGCTAACCTGCAGGCTCTTCTGGGTGTAAGATGCAGCTCTCATGTTGTGTAAAATACTGGGTTTGTTTACAGAGGAACAGCTGCTCTCTTGGCTTCTCTTTGCGTGTAGCCCTCTTCGCGACTGACGCTCCCTCAGCTCACCTCCAACTTTTTATGCAGCAATAAAGAATGTCTCAGACAGCCATGAAACTCACGCTTGGTTTTAACATATTTCAAAAGTAGATTATGACAGACTTTCAGAGAACTGTGGCTGCATGCTCTTTATTAGCTAACGCTGTACTGTTACTGACAAAGTGGGTCGAGTCCACTCCCTGGCATTTGAGCCAGGATGTGAAATAGTGATTGGATAATGTTCGGCTGCTATTTTTCACTCACTATCCACTAAGGATGGTAATACAGTTGGGTGTGCCAGTGAGGGCACCCTGTAAACAGTGAAAATGTGCTTTGGCAGCAGGTTTTCCTACACAATTTGTGAAATTTCTGATGCAGATTCCCTAAACTTTCTCCACATCAATGTCAATTGACAATGTCAAAGTCATGCACCTAAAGATATCATTTAAAATTACATTTGAAAAACATGATGAAAAGGTCATATTCTCATCTCAGTTACCACATTATAAAAAGCCTTAAACCGATGAACAAAATTAAAGGGCACGTTTCAGTGCAACTGTTCAGAATGAAAGAGGAAATAAGTAATTATAGAATGAAGTATTCTCCAGAGATATAAACCGAGGAAACGGAGAGGAATAGGCGAGAGAGTGCTCAGAAAGCGGTAAATGAAATGCTGAATTAAACCAGCTATCAATATCATTGAGGGTTTTTATATTGTGTTATCAGTGGTTCTTACCACGGGTGGAAACCCAAAATGCCTGCTAACCTAATCTACATGTAAATGTCTTATGTGTCACTCACTTTGACGTACTGTCCCGCAAAGTCAGTGACCTCTGAAGTGAAGCAGCCTGAGGCGTCCACAGGGCAGATAGGAGCCTGGTCCCTCCGGATGATCTTGTATTCGGTGCACACCCTGTAATCATCCTAGAGAGGGAAGAATACAGTTTAAAAGGTTTGTAAAAAAGAATTGTCATCTATGATAATAAGCTTAACACCTTTGGGGTTGGGGCGGTTTTTTGGACAATACAAGCAGTTAAAAATCTCAGCTTGGTCCTTAGGAAATTATGCACATTTTTGACAATTTTTTGGCATTTTATAGATCAATTAACAATCAATTGAGAAAATAATCATCCGGTTAATTAATAATGAAAATAACTGTTAGTTGCAGCCCTAATTATAACAAAAGGCATGTACAGTAGCCATTTACTATATCCTGAGTATGTAAGTAATTAAATTACATTATCTTGATACAGTGACCATTTATTACAAGCTGTCAATGAAAATAAGTAATTGTATAACCCCTTTGGCAGCCAGTGTCACTTGTTAAAAGATAGGTTATGACTCCATATTAAATTCATTGTTGAGCTGGATACTTTTGCAGTGTTGAAGGAAGCACTACTGGCATGTGACAGCTACGCATGAAAGATTGGAGTACTGTCCAGCAGTTGTAAATATATTTTGGATTCAAACACCCCGTCAAGATCCAAGATGAATGGTTCATAGGGTCATTTCACATCCAGTCATAACAACATAAAATTTGAAAAATGCATCTTGGCAGCGCATTTCTTCTAACTATATATCTTCAGAGGAAATGCATTTGTGTTCATATCAATGTAAATGTGATCACTAAATAACAAAACTGTTACCAAATAAAAAATACAAACATTTAAATGCAAATGTATGTGGGATGTTTATGTGAAAGGTTTATTTTACAGCCCCATAGGGAGTGAGCTGCAGTGAAGTAGACAGAGAGTGCAGAAGGTGAAGCTAAGAAAGAGAGAAAGACTGAGTGTGTATCTGCAGCTGGCTACAGCCACCAGGGCATCCATTTGCCTTTGACCAGGGCATTTAACATATTAGCAATGATCCAATACATCTGATGGCACTGTAGGAATACATTGATACTGTAGCATGAAATACAAATATTTCCTAACATTTTTCAATAAGCATACACATCAATGTGAAATGAGTCCACAAAATGATAAGGAATCAAGATGGAGGGTATGAAAAGACATAACTCTTAATCAAACAGTTTCCCCAAACAAGGTCATAGATCTTGCCTTGAGCTCAAGTGTTGAAAATAATTAATAACATTATTAATTGTTATTAATAATTTATTAGTGTCAAGAACAAATCTTTCAAGTGAAGTTTAGTCCTACACTTGTGTTGGCTAAAGGCACTCAACCCAGTGCAACTGGAGAAAACAAGTAAATTGACCACTTTAACAACAAAAGAACTCTGCTAATTCAGAAAACATAAGGAAATAAAGAATTAGAACATAATAGAATTGTATATTGCTAAAGGCAATGCTACTAGAGGGACATGGACAACTAAACAGGGACCGGATGCACTTTTTTTTAACATGGCAGCAAACCATCCATCCACAGAGTTACACCTGACAAAAGCTGACCTCGTTTTCATCCGGAGTGTGCTCCATATGAGCATCTGCAAGACTGGATAACAAGCGTAATAGAAGCAACGTTTCAAAAGCACATTTCTCAACTTCATTCCAAATCACTCGAGGAAGAGAAGTATATTATAATTAAAAAGGAGGAGGCTGGGCATAGTTAGCCTGATAAGAGACAGGTGGAGCCTCGTGACAGTGACAGAAGGGAGCAGGATCAACGGCAAAGACTGCACACAGTACATTCAGCCACCACAGTGCACTGTATATCTGTGCAATTTTAAATGTCGAATAGGCTTAGAGATTTATATCTTACACCATGTTAGTCTTGTCTTATAAGTCTTGGTTGGTATGGGTCTTGTTGAGAGTCTTGACCACCAGATGGATGCCTAAGACTCTACTAAACTGCCAAAGTACATCCATTATTCATTAGTATCCGATTGATCTGGAAATGTATCACAATATTTTTTTAAGACACTTCTAAGTTGTTGCTAATCCTCGACTTCAGTTAGCAGTTTGTGTACTTTTGGCAAACTACAGTAGTGAAACAATTAGTCAATTGACTGGTACTATTGAAGACTCATTTCATAATTGCAAAATTATTGCTAGAGTGTGCTTTTAAAATTTGCTGTTTCAAATCAGTTTAACTTGAATATCTTAGGATGTCTTTGGTCACACATAGAATTGCGATGGGCAATTTTTATTTTTTACTGACATTTTATAAACCAAAAGATTAATCTCTTGATAAAAAAAATAAAAATAAAAAAATGGACAGTGGAAGACCACTCACAGCTCCAAAGTAAGGTGCCTGGTGGACTACTCCTGTGCCCTCTTCCTCCTTGACGTAGTTATCCATCACCACCTGGAACGCTCCTTGCTCCCCACACTGAAGAGAAACAAGGATGAGGAGAAATAGATAAAGGAAGGCTGGTGGTGTGAGGAAGCAAAAGAAATAGAGCCACACATAATGATGGCTAGAGAGAGATTAGGAGACGGATTAAGAGAATGAAACTGAGATGCCACTTTGTAGTCAGACAGGTAATTTAGTTGAGACATAGGTCTGTCTTAATTTTGTGGCAAACAATACATAAGCCAGTGAAACAGCCAGGAACAAGAACAAAGACTACTAACCTTAGCAAAGTAGGGGAAAAGAGGCATGTATTTTTTCCCTTTCAGTGTCTTGCCGGGAAATCTAAAAACACACAAAGTCCATGTTTCATATTGAATCTGTCATTCACCTTCATCAAATTTACTCACTCATATTTGTCTAAACAGCATTTGTTTAGTTGCTGATACTGTCGAACCCTCAGATTAATGAAAGGTTGTTACAGCCCGAGAGCAAGACTGTCAACACTACTAAAGGCTGAAAAATCTGACAACTCCTCTGCATGTTTGAGGGTAAAAAAAACAAATAACACAATAAGAGTCTTATCGTCTAAAGCCATGCTACAGTGGTGCTTTCAGTTAAATGCTAATGTCGGCATACTAACATGCTCACAATGACGATAACAATGACATGAATCTCTCTATTCTGGGATAATGGAAAACGCTCTGTTTGAATTTCTTTAAGTGGAGCAATACCGAATTTCTTTGACGTGCGATTAACGTACGTGTTCTATGATTTGGGCCTTCTTGAGCATAAGTGAGCAAGTTCGGTTTCAAAGCCCTTCCAGATGGTTCTCTGGACAATACAAATGTTACTTGCATGTACTGTTGATTTGAACTGAGTTACCACTGGTGTACATAAAGTCTCAAATACCACTGGCTGGCCAAGCATACAGCTGATGCGGAGAACCCTCCTCCCGGCGCCAAAGGGAGGCCATGCTGGATAGTTTGCAACAGAGACACCTGGACAACTCTATATAGGGTCTAGTGTACTTACTTGTCCAGGATAGTGTACTCGCTCTCTGACTTAAACAGAGCGCCAAGCCTGGCCTCCATCAAAATGTAGGTCTTCTCTGTGGCGTTATCTGAGAGACGAACAGAAAAAAACAGGTGAATGCTATTTCCAGACTCATCCCAAGGCTCCTTAGATTAAATCCTGTATCGCTGATATTTACTACTGTAACAACAAATCCCATTTCAGGACACAAAGAGTAAGAAAAATGGGATGTAGAAAGCACTGACATGACATGAAATATAGAGCTGTGACGAAATCTCGTCCCACTGAGTGTCTTGTCACAACCCTACATAAAAATAACAATCTTCACTTGAATGCTTTTTACAACAAATTCCAGTTGTACTGCAAACCTCTGAAATGGGTAATTTTTAAAAATCAGCAAAAGAACTAAAAATTAATAGAGCCTGACTGAAATGAGATTTAAAATTTGAAGATCACTTTGGGTTATAATTTATTCAATATTAGTAATGTCAAACAATTAAAATATTTAATCGTGATTAAATTGCATTAATGTCATAGTAAACTCGGAATTAACCGCAATTAATCACACAATAACTGATATTGAGCCATTTCTTTTTTAACCACTAGCTGAAAAAGATTATTAAACACACTGCTGTCGCCGCTCCAAATCTCCGGTGCTGATGCGTCGCGAGCCCTAGTTTCAACAAAACTTGCATGTAATAAAATAGGAAGTGCTTTTATTCTCATGTTATTTGCCATGGGGAGTCCCGATGGTTTCTGTATGTCCAGCCACTTGTAGCTCCATGTTTTTACTCTCATTGTGTCATGCATTAGACAACGTTCATTAAGCTCCCCCAAAAAAAAAAAAAAAAAACACAATGGTAGGGGAAACATTGGGGCTTATTGAAAAGTTGCCACCAAAATTTAGGATAACTGCTTGACATTTTAGAAACACTTCTGGTAAACTGGCCAAATGGGGATTTTAGGAAAAATAAGAGGAGACGGAGAAGTTGAGAACAGGGACAACTGTTGTGAAGAGGGCAAAAACCAAACGGCCTGAGACAGTGAGACACAAAAAGAGAGAGGAGGGGGCAGCATCAATAAAATATATGTTTCTTCCCCTCAGTGGTGTGACAAATGATTGCACAGCACAGACCTGGTGCTGCTGACAGCCCTCAACTCAAACAGCACCAAAGGCAGCGAGGAAAAGAGACAGACAAAGAGAGACAGAAAATGAGAACAATCAGGACAAAAACAGGTGGCTGTGGAGCCAAAGAGAGCGATAAGAAAATGAGTGGGAAAAAGCCGATGAAGATGGAGCAAAAGAGAGGATGGGAGATAAAAAATAAACGACTGAGCCGATATTAACAAAAAAAAAAAACAACATTCATTGGTATTCCAAGGCAGTCTCCCATGCAGCAGAGCACTGGCGGTGCAGTTAGGACAACAGACTGTGCTTCAACAGAGACCCCTGCAGGATCAAAGAGGACATGACACACTGGGATGAATCTAGGTCATCGATTTAAAAACCCACCAGATTCTCTCACAGGGAACTAAAGCAGGAGGGTTACAGAAGAGCACTAGCCACCTCTCTGGAGTATTTTTTTTTTCATATATATTTGAACAAGGACAGGAGTTTTTTTTAAGCGACCTGATTTCAGGCACATCCACATGTAAATCACACACAGATGGCTAAAAAAAAAAATAAAAATAAAAAATAAAAAAATCAATAATGGCGGAATTTTATTTAGCGGCTTTAATTTCAGGGTCCTGGTGTTGTGCAACTGTCATTTCTTACAAAATTAGCTGATAAAAGAAATTATACATATTTGGCTAAAATTGATGAGTATTTTCTTTGTTCATTAGTAGTGTTGTCAGTTAAACATGTAATTAACAGCGTTAAAGCAAAGCCATTTTAACGGCATCAATTTTTTAATCGCAAGATTAAAGTTCTTTTTGGCCTAGCAAACTTTGTAGTTTGTTTTCACTTGCTATTGCAACAACTAGTAATATTAGAAGAACTACAACACCACACCAGATCTAGCTAGACAGGAAACACAACAACAGGTACGCCACATACACGTTTGGACTTGCGAGCCGGCCAAAGAGTAGTAACGTTACGTTCTGAGTGGATGGCGAACAAAATGGATGCCAATAAGATTCTGAATGGAAAGTTAACTATTTAAAGTTGCCAAATGGTTTCATTGACAAGACCAAAGTGATCTGTGTGTTTTGTCATGAACTGAGCTATCATCGCACCACGTCCAGTCTGAAATCTTACTTGATGGCCAAGCACACAGCTGAAGCCAATTCTCCGCCCTCTCGTCAAAGTATTTTTTTCACCCTTTTATTGATAGACAGTCTTACATTGTGTGAGAGATTATTTGCTCCTAACAGAAATCAAGGGACATTTAGAATAGATAATGTGCAATTAATTGCGAGTTATTTATGACATTAATACGATTAATCGCAATTAATTATTTTAATGACGGCACTATTGATTAGTTTTTAATTGACTTAACATTGGGAAAAAAATGGTTTTGGGCTATGTGTATCTGAGACTCAACTTTTCAGAGCCTGAAAAGACATCTTACAAATCTTTAATAAACTTGAAAAGCCAAAAAAGTCAAGATATCCAATTTACATTGATATGAAACTTAAAAAAAAACAAAACAGCAGTTTTGTTTGTTTGTTTTATTTGGATCCCCATTAGTTTCACAATAAGCTAAAAGTTATTCTTCCTGGGGTCCTGCAATCTGTTTTTGTGAGAATACTCTTTACGACATCACATTATACACACAGACATTAAAACATTTGAAAATACAAATCATAATTAAATCTTACAGTTAGCAATTAATACAAAAAATAAAATAAAGTCACTATTCCGAATAGAACTATTTTAAGAAATAAGATAACAAAAAGCCCTATAACAGACTCTAATTTGGCATTACAAAATTTTAATTCCTTTGAAGGTAAAATGTCTTAAGTGACTTTTTAAAACCATACTGAGTGTTTTGTTCGATAGTCTTTGGGAGAGAGTTCCATTCACACACTGCTTTGTACCTAACTGAACGCTGAACTGATTTGGTTTTCACTTTAGGTAAAATAAAATTACCTCCTACTGCATGCCTCGTTGAATAATGATGTGTATCAGTACTAAATTATATTTTTGTATATAAAGTAAAAGGTGTTTTGTTTGTTATAACATTATGTAAAAAAAAATAAAAAAAAAAAATACATTAGCAAATACACAAACATAACATAAACCATGAGAGGCTTTCTTGCATTTTATCAACATTTTATCTAAACCCACACAGAGAGCCACACGCGCAGCTTTATTCTAAATCACTTGTAATTTGTTAATATTAATTGCTTAAGTGCTGGACCAAACCACAGAGCAGTAATCCAGATGTGAAAAAAACAAAGCCTGAAGAACTTGTTTAACTGTCTGTGGTGTGAGGGTTTTTGCACACCTTTTAATAACTGACAAGGTGTTGCCCATTTTAGTTGCCCACCAGTTACCTAGTTATAACACACTCAGTGACCAGTTTATTAGGCACACCTCGCTAAAACCGGACGTAGTCTAATTCAACTAGGGCTGCAAAATATTATGTTCATTATCAATAAACAGATTCATTGTTTTGTCTAGATTATAGTTTAAATGCCCATTATAATTTCCCACTGGCTAAAATCACATCTTCAAATTGTCTTGTTTTGCCCTTCCAATCATTGCCACTCTGAATACAACATCCCTGTAAAAAGTTGATTTAAAATGTTTTAACCTTTATTTAACCAGGTTAGGCTTTTGAAACAGGTTCTCATTTGCAACGGCGACTGAATGGTGGTGGACAAAATATTAATAATAATATAAATACCCTCATAACGGGACAATTCAAAAGGACCACAAACTATGGCTTTCAAAATGACCATTAAGTTGAATCAACACCTCTCTAAAACTGATTCAACCAAAACTGAACATTATAACTTCATGAGGGTAGGATATATTGCAGCGCTGTTGTATCATGTCGTTTTTCCACTGCATGGTACTCTACTCTACTTGCCTCTACTCGCCTTTTTTGGTTGTCCATTGTGAAAAAAAAGTCCTTGGTACTTGCTAACGGGTACTTTCTTTTAGTACCACCTCAGTCAAGGTTCCAAGCAAGCTGAGGCGATACCAAAAGGTGACGTGAAAATCTGCACACTACTGATTGGTCGGAGAGACTCACAGGGGTGGGGTGGTGGGGTGTCCTGAACAAACCCGCCTTGTTTAAATAATTTAGCCAGCGGTTTTGTTTTTGCTGCCTCCAGCTTCTTTTGAAACCAATTTGTCTTCTGGCTGTGGCAACAGCCAAATGCCAAGAATCAAAAGCAACACACCTTTGACGTTCTGTGTCACGTTAGGTCACGGCAGTTTCCTTTGGCTATGACGACCATGAGGCGGTACTAATCTGCAATGGTAAAAAGAGGACGAGGCACCCCGGCCGAGTCGAGCCAAGCAGGTTACCATCAATGGAAAAACACCATAAAGACTGCATTAGTTTTAGCTAGGTGTACCTGATAAAGTGGCAAGTGTGTGTCTATTCTATATATATTATTGTGTCTAGTGTCAATTGTATATATATATATATATATATATATATATATATATATATATATATATATATATATATATATATATATATATATATATATTGTGTCTCTTGCATATATAATATAGTGATCATCGTATACAATATTATTGGTCTGACAGCAGTGTAGTCTTGAAGCGTAAATACTTGATAAAAGGCATCTTCTTCCTAATATGTCTCTTAAATTTGCTTTAGAATTAAATGTGGTTGTAGTCTCGTGTTGTGTATTAAAAGTTCTTCCATTTGAGAAAGAAATTTCAGGTTAATTTTGGATCACATTTGTGCCTTAACAAACGATCGATTTGAGATGGTGTCATTAACAAGTCATTAATTCAAATTGCAAAAACACTTGTAAGTGCAACCTGTTATAAAGAAATCATTAGCAAAGTTATTACACAACTATATTTATTTGTCTTTTGTTTAAATCTGACAGGACCATTTTACATGGGTGAGTCTACATGCACTTGGAAGACAGACAATGTTTTTAATGTGCCTGCATCAGTTATGTGTAACTGCATTGTTACTGCTCATGAATGTGAAGCATCTGGTAAGATGTAGATTAAAAACAAAGTCCCAGTCACTGAGTCTCTTGTCATACAAGGAAAATATAGTCTCATTTCATCAGCCAAGAAACTCCAACTCATTATGGTACAGAAATCCCTTCCTCTGGGTGCAAACAAAGCAGCACTCCCTCTCTGTTAATTTGTTTTTGTTTGTTCTTTCTGAATAAAAAACACCCGTCAGCTGATACTGTGGTCCAGAACACTCAACCCACAAGGGAAACAACATTTTCATCCAGAAAACATTGGCCTTTGGCTACAACATTTCAGCAACATCGTTCAACAAAACTATCAATCCGTGTAATTCAAGTAATCCACAACACAAACAAGTTTGAAGGCAGGATAAGAGAGACGATTTTTCCTCTTTCGTGTTTTCCTACAATGACTTGAAGAAAGTACAGACGACAGCAACAAAATAATGGTGTTTCTTGACAACATTCAGAAAGTATCTTGACCACAAGATAACACAATGGGATCAAATTCTATTTGTACAAAAACATTTGAGACCAACAAGTTCCGCAGAGAAGCATTTAATCCCAATCAGCACATCCGGCTTTTTAATGTTGGCATGAGTGACCAAACCCTAATTTTCTAAAACCTATGCTGTGGCCCAATATTGTACTACACACCGGTTCTAAGCAGGTTTTGAGTATGTAGTGTGTTCACAGTGGAAAAGTGACAAAATGAATACTCAAAATAATCAATATGCATACTTTTTTTAAAAAGAACACTTTTCTCACTAAATCAAATGTGTATAAAAAATAGAGGAACTACTGGAGCAAACAAATCTAATTGTGGATGTTAGTGTCACAGTTTGACATCTAACTCCACAATCATCATCCAAAACAGTATATTATAAAGATTAGTTTGTAGTATATATTGTATACATTTAGTAAATAGTATGGAACTGAGACACAGCACTAGTGTCAAGCTTCGTCTCTCACCTTTGACCTTGACGTACAAGAACTCTGGGTTAACGCAGAGGGCCAGGTTGCTTGGCAGAGTCCATGGCGTGGTAGTCCAGGCAATCAATGCCACATCCTCATTTCCAACCAATGGGAAGGTGATGATCACAGATGGGTCCTGTACATCCTGGAGACAAAAGTGAAACAGCGATTAAGTCAGTTCTATATCTACACAATAGTGCTGTCATGGGGGTTGTGATTTGTGCCAACCTTGTAGTTCTGGTTGGCCTCAAAGTTGGACAGGGGTGTGTTGCAGGCAGTGGAGAATGGCATGACTTTGACACCTTGGTAAACCAGACCCTTGTCGTACAGCTGTTTGAATACCCACCTGAATGAAAAGAAGACGCACACAAAAAATGTAAAGGAGACAAACTGCACACAATTGGACAGACTCGAGACACGGATTAAGTCTGTTTTGTATGGCATTTTTAATTATATATTGCTTTAAGTGTTTTACTTTAGCAGATTGTTGTTATTCATTATTATGCGTGTACTCCTGTGACCTAAGTGTTTAAAGCCTGGCTGAAAACTACATGTCCTTCTGGATAATAATTAAGTTAAAAGAACTCCCTGATGAAAAGTACTTTGTGCTATTAGTATATTAAATAGGGGCTACCTTTATTTCCTAGTATGCATGTAAAAATACAAATGATGTATCTTTAAGCCAAAACGTGTACGTATAAGATAGTAGATTTGATTTTTATACCAGACGGTCTCCATGAACCATGGGTAGAGAGTCTTGTAGTCATTCTTGAAGTCAATCCACCTTCCCATTCTCGTCACTGAAGTCTAGGAATTAAAAGAATCAATCAAGAATCAAAAGCCCATAATAAGTATATGCCCAAATTCAGCAGGGAAACTCGTTTTAAACTTCTTTTTTGTCCATTCAGTCCATATCAAGGTTGAGGTAAAACCTTTTAGACAAAAAACACATGTGAGATATACCTGTAGCCATGTGTTAGAGCAGGTTCAATGCACTGTTCTAAGTTAGACGTGCTTTAATTTGATTAATACATGAAATGAAAAACCAAATTTTCTCAGAAGTATGGTTACAAATTTCTCTCACATATTGAGCGTTCCTGAATGCTCACCTCCCACTCGGTGGAGTATCTCATGACAATATTTCTGCACTGCTTGTTGTACTCGGCAATGCCCATCTTGGCCACGTCTGCAGGCCCTTTGATCCCCAAAGTCTTATCAATCTCATACTCCTATAAAGAAAGAACATGGGGAAAATAAATGAAAAGGATAAATCTGTAAATCTTGGCAGAACTTAACAACACTGAAGATTCCTACCACAGGCAGGCCATGACAGTCCCAGCCAAAGCGCCGGTCCACATGGAAACCGCTCTGGTGGGCGAAGCGAGTAACAATGTCCTTGATGGTGCCGGCCAGAATGTGCCCATAGTGAGGTAGCCCGGTGGCAAAAGGAGGGCCATCGTAGAAGGTGTACCTGGTTGGGAAATTGGGAGTAAAATACTTGTTAAGGTCGACAGTATTTTTTCTGTGAAGAAAAAAAAAACAACAAGTTAGATAAGAGACGAAAAGACTATTGTCTGTGGAAACATCTTTCTCTCAACCAAACCTGCAAGATGACAGGGTAACTTGGTAGTATCCTGCTAAATCTCTATAGTGTTGGTGAGGTGGAAGGGTGTCTGTTTGTGACCAAAGTTCCTCTGTGCTGAAATTTTGCTTTAACAAATGTCATCATGACATTGAATCTCTTGTTGGCTAAAGAAGGAAAAAAAATCTAAATTATTTGAAAAGTAATTAACATACAAATTCTGTAGTTTAGTAAGATATCTGAGCAGAGTTTACAAAATTTTTTTTAAGCAGTCCTTTTACTACTTATTGTGGTTACTTAAATTCTAACAAATAAAAATAAAAAAAATGTCTTGGTTCTTAACATTTAATGTTTGTGCTGACAGACTTTAACACACAATTACATTGCTACTTACCTATTTAGCTTACATCAATGTTGCATTGTTGCTTACTACAGGTACAGTATGTACTACAGGTATATGATGGACCAAGTAATAATAATAATCACGTACGTCAAATTATTAAAGTATGTAATGGAGTCTGACACTAACTGGTTAGTCCTGTAACTTCTATTCTTGGCAGTGCAACAGTGGAATGCAAATCCAAATTTAAAAAAAACAACCACAAACAGCATTCAGATACAGCAATATGATTATGGTGCTGTTTTGAACCACGTATTAAGTGTTCATAATCCTTTGACAAAACATTTTAACAAATATGTAAAGTAGGGGTGCAAGATATTTCAACTCAATATCGTTACTGCAATATATCGAAAGTGTCACAATTAGTATGCAATATTTGATAGTCATGCTAATGTAATTAATCTGTAATTGTTTTTCAATTTTTTATTTTTCCTAAAACAGATACATTCTAAACAAAGAAAATTGTATTTCAGCTGTCATGAGTGAAAGGTTATTTGTAAGAGCTTGCCCTTCAACAGCTTGCCATGGGAATACATTTTGCACAGTAAATCGTTATGAACCAGAAAGTTTGATTTACTTGGGCCTGTTCTTGGACTGTTTGAGGCATTCCTGGAAGCAGTCCTTTTTTTGCCAGAACTGTAGAATCTTCTCCTCCTCAGAGGGAAAGTTGATTGACTCAGGGACTGGTTCCACCATGGCGTCTGCCAAAAACATAGAAACCAAAACAGAAAGTCAATTCATGAGAAGGAAGAAACTGAAATACATCACATTCTACGTGTCACAAAGAGCCCATGAGGATTTTTATTTATTATTTTTTTTAATTTTCCCTACAAAAGTAGTACCCATTAAAATATCAATGATTGGCCCTAATACAAAGAACTGATCCAAAGCTGAGTGTCACTTTCAGCACACATTCATTTACCCACAATGCTACGTATTGTATAGGACAAGTAAGGAAATGATACCTACATTATATTTGAATGTAACGTGTCTTCCTCAGGGAATGTATCGCACCCTCCTCAGACCCTTTTGGATCTTATTAATAACTTAGCTAGCCGACTTTCAAAACCTGTCGTTGCTCGACAGTTAGTCAACAGAACATGCAGTCTTTTTCAACATTTTATGTGCTAAAGTCAAGGCTATCTGATACAGTATTTCCACGTCAAACATGCGAACGCAGAAACTATGCCAAGACTGATTTATTACGTCCAATAAGTCACTTTCTCCACAGCAGTTAGAATGACACCTCCTTGTTGTTAGCTAGCAGGCTAAGCTACCTGGCCAATGCTTTAGTTGCCGTCAGTTAGCTAGCTTGTAACGTTAGCTAAACAGATAGTAAAGTTTGTTAAATGCAGCGTTTGGACGCTCACAAATACTATCAGCTGTACAATGAATTGCGGCAATAATCAGACCTTTAAGTTATGAATATAGAGTTTGAATGGTTCTACTCACATGTTATCTGCCACCGAGAGACAAGAACTGATGCAAGCCGGAGTCAGCGTGAGCGGAAGTGACGATATAACGCAAACTAAGGAAATTTTTGACGAAAATAAAATGCTGCTACGTCACCAAATAAGACATTATCCATCTGCGTAACAAAGATAATACTTTAAAAAAATTAACATTTTACACTACCTTACCAGTGTCGTTTTATACTTCTACTTTACATTTTAAAAAGACAATATTTTACGTTTCACTCCACTGCATTTATTTGACAGCTTTAGCAAGTTACTTTTGTACATGTACAAAAGTAATTATTTATATAGTATAGTATTTTTAAGTAAAAAAGCATTCAGACAACTAAACATAGATCAACTAATGCATTATGTAAATAGCCTACTATATATAGTGTCTCATACTGAAACTAACCCGACCAACAACTTCAATATTATGTTGTGCTGTTCAGAATAATGAATCACTAATAATAATCAAATATATTATTCTGAAATTGACCGTTTTTGCATAATTAGTACATAACAAAGACATTGTTTACTTTGGTTGTGATCCCCACTGAAATATAAGTTTCAGTTTTATATTTCTCATCACCATCAAACAAGCAGCTAACATCCTTTTTAACAAAGTACAATCAATTATTAATCCTATACTGTATACATCAATTATTATTCACTAAACGTCTCGAGTAAAGAGCGTGTCATGTCTTTACTAGTACAGCTGCTTCTTTTTCTTGCTTTTTCATTAGATGAAATATAAGATTCAACCCCCTCCCTACCCCAATAATTTCAATACGGTACCTAACTCTTAGTTTATATCGCACTTATTTTTTCATAAGAATGATTATCTTTATGTCACCGCACAATACATGAGTTAAATATATCATGCAGAGCTTCTAGGCGATGCTGGCAAGAAAACCACTTTTGGCCACTTTTAGTAGGACCAGTGTCGGGCATGTGTAATTTACCAGTACATATGTAGCCTGCACAGATAATTGCAGTTCAACCTTGTACGTGATATGGTACTATCCAAACCATACAGGAGGCCTCTTATAAAATTGGATTAGCTGTGTGCCAACAGCTTGGTGGAGTTCCACATGCGGCAAAGGTCCTCGGCCAGACTCAAACTGGGGACGTTGCAGTTATGGTATGCACAGTAACCACTCAGCTGCCAGATGCCCTGTGAAACCTTACATTTCAGTCATCTTTCCCCATTTTGTGATTTCAATGAATGATGAAGAAACGTAGCTTACATCGCCTTGGAGAAATCCCACACATCCAATCAAGTGATGTATTACATACGATCAGACTTAGGCAGTTACAATAAAAGAGAAAAATCCAATATTGGTTTGTTAAAGCATAGCTTTATTGTGATGGTGGAAAAAGTCTATGAAACAGTGACAAACATGGAGGTGACTGGATGGCAGCTTATTTTGCTGCCGCTGCCTTCTGTGCCGCCTTCATGCCCTTCTTGTTGTGCTTCTTAGCAAAGCGCATGTTCCTCAGGAACTTAGGGTCCACCTACAGCAAAGAAAGAAAAACAGTGAAGTGAGCAGGTAGGACTAAAGCATTTAAAATGTTTATTTTTGAAGCAATTTCCAGCACAATAAATGACAAGGGAATAAAGCAAACCAAACACTTGAGTAGTGTAGTTACACATCTGGCTTCTGGTTTAAACTAAATTACATAAAATACTAGATAACAGAACTACCTCACTAGTAGCTGGTCTATACAAATCAGAAATGTGCCCCAGTTGAACTGTAAAGGTAACCAGTGGCCAAGGCACAAAATATTTTTATCAACAGACAATCTTTCTCAAGCAAATTCATTCTTAAACTGGTCTTAACAGCAACAACTTTGACAATAAAAGTAGCATCATTTTGTAGGCACTCCTGTGAGACAATTGTAATATAGAGGGATATAAAGAGATTGTAATATAGTTTTCATCAAAAACAGATCCGTTTCCTGTAAGTGAAACCACAGGATATCTTGAGGGGATGTGCAAACTTTTTATACTTGAGTAAACAATGCTTCAGTGTGAGCTGAGAAGAAATGCATTTCACAAAGCTTTGGCAACAACCAGCTACAACTGCTAAACTGTGAAAAATGAGCATGGTTAAATTATGAATCCATTTTAGAGCCTGAAATGCCGCCCAGGATGAAACGTGTACAATGCAGTGTTTTGACAATACACAAGCGTTTTATGAAATGTCATGAAGTCGTAATTATGTGACTCTGCAGAACTGTTTGCTTCACTGAACTCAAGCTGAGAAGTTAACATTAGCAAAGAGAGACATATTACTGACACGTATTAACGATACGGTTTAAAACTTGTTCCAGGTTAGTGGGAATGTATATTGCCCAAAACTAACATTAACAAACTTCCTAACGTTCCCTAAATATTTTCTTTTGTTGCCATTTTGTATGTAAAATGAGTAGTGACATTGAATCACCCGTTTCCCGTATCCTAAGGAGGCGTTTATTTGCTGGATGTTTTTCTTAGTTATGTAGTAAATAAGGCCTCTAATGGCAATGTAACTGTCCATATTCTGGCATGTTCAGTAATAACAAAAGTAGTGGTGATAGTAAGTAAACATGTGATCAGACATGCACAATGCAATCATGTGTGAAATTGTTCATTAGCTCTCATTATTGATTCTCAAAGCTGAATGGACTCACAGTAGTAAAGCAGATTATTAGGTTATTCTGATCCAAAGACTCCTTGTGTAAGACTAAGGACACTTTATCTTGGAATGTAATTGTGAGACATGATGCTTTTAAGAAAAGATTGCAAATAAAACACAAAAAGCAGCAAACTGTTGCAAAAAAACTTCGAAACCTGCTTCCCTCTGCTGGAAAAAATCCTAGCGGAAACACTGTATCCTATAAATGTGAAACTGCACAAGCATGGTGCTAGAAAACTTTAAGACCTGAATAAGTCAATTTGCCCACAACACAATGGACAGCAACCAACATCAAACAATGCTTTCATCATATTAAATTCTTAAATTCAATTTCTCAGCTGCGTGTGTAGCAGGAACATTTTCTACAAAAAAAATTAAATCTGTCAAAATCTAAAAGTTAAGTCGAAAGTCTACCTTAAAATCAATTTCCATTACATTTTCTTATAGGACAATGCAATGATAATTTGGGATTTGGATTGAACAGCAGTATAAACAGCCCCTTAAGCTAAATACTTTACAATTGCTAAATTACCTCTTAAAACACTGCTTGTCTAAAAGGAAAATATAACTTTCATTTTTCTCCCAATAAGGCTTGTATTATCACAGTCCCAAATCAGAAAAATGAGGGCCATGAAACTAAGGGCCTCCCTGTCACTCAGGACATTTAACCATATATATTTATTTAATTTTTTTTCACACACACACACACACACACACACACACACACACACACACACGGTAAAAACACCTGATTTACTTGATTACCGATTTCTCAGAGCAATGTCAACCTGGTTTCTCATGCACATGCAAAACACCCAAATCTATCAACACAGAAGTGGACCTACCCCCTTCAGTGACTCATAACGATCAGATCTGGGCTTCTTGATGCCATTCCTGTGGGCTTTACGAGCTGTTCAGACAAGGGGAGAGAAACAAAAATAAAATAAACAGTTGGTCCATTTGTGACAACATTCACCTCTGCAAAGTCCACTTTAATATATGTATAATGGTCATGCATGTAAAACTAAATACTGAAAAGATCCTGACAGTCTGCCTTTAATGAAATAGCTTAACGTTAAAATGTTTAAAGTTTGTTAGGCTCCAAAATGAGTAACGTTAAACTTCACACTTTAGTCATACTTACACTGATTGTGGGTTGTGTGATTCTTTGACTTGGCCATTTCGTCACTGGTTAATCTGAAGAAAGGAAAAACAAACGTTGCTTTATTTAGCATCGCTTCTTTGCATCCACTTGCATGTTGGCTAACGTTTGAATGGCAACCAAGAAAGCTATGTAACTTTACTATGTACACAGAGACAGTTTGTTAAATGACAACTTCGTGGTGTTACAATAGCGGTCAAGTGTCGATGTAAAAGTGCATATAATACCGAAAAAAATACACTAAACTAAAAGTAGGCCGTATTTTATGTAGAAATGTTGCCTGGTAGCTGCCTTTAGCTACTTTGCTTCAGGCAGCGTTAGCACTTTTCAAATGTGAAATTCAACCACTAATGAGGATCACATCTATAATATACCGCGGTGGAAATATAAGCAGTATGGTGATTTATCACAAGCAATTGCTGTTTTTGTGCGGGAATGTAAAATACAAGCGGATTGACTCAGATTTTAAAAGTCCACATAAGTGGGAAAGCGGGGTACCTGCGACACGAACAGACGGCAACCGGAAGAGAAAGAACATCAAACCCGGTAGAGCAGAAGATAACGAGGGGAGTCAAGAGAGGAAGCTTGTCTGATCTGTTTTAATGACAGCGCCGCCATTTGGTGGCTTCTGGAATGACGAGTGATAGACCACAGCTGGCCACAGGATGTCAGCCTCTGTTCATATGACACCTTTACATTTATGACAGCCATATGAAATGAAGTGTGTGTGTGTGTGTGTGTGTGTGTGTGTGTGTGTGTGTGTGTGTGTGTGTGTGTGTGTGTGTGTGTGTGTGTGTGTGTGAGATGTGGTCTAAAAATCTAGCTTCTAAAAGCAGTGTGAGGTCAGTGAAAATTGGGTAATTGCCATAGACCGATGGTAATTTCATGACATGATGTGAGGAAAAACGTACATCAATAATCTCATTAGCTGTTAACCCCAAAATAAATTTTAAAAAAAAGTCAGGAATAATTAGAATAAAATTACTCAAGGTGAGTCAGAATTATAAAATAATCTAATCTTTACATGCCATGATTTTGCCTATGTAAGTCTAATTTTTATTCACACTAGCAGCGTGGCTCTATTGATTCATTGTTTCCAGACAAAGTGCCATAATAATTCTGGTGATCTGCTGATTTTTCTTCTAGCTACACCCTTTTGTGTTATATGTCTCAATAGATAATTAGCCATATAACTCAATCCCAATTAACATGTTAGCATTATTGTTGTGAGCATGTTAGCAGGCTGGTGTTAGTATTTAGCTCAAAGCATTGCTGTGCCAGTAAGTACAGCTTCAAACAGCCACCAGCATGGCTCAGGAGTGTTTTTGATTTATTATCTTATAATTTAGAAGAACATGTTTTACTTTGTATTTAATAGTTGTAACTTCCTATCTCATATTGCTTACTTAGTTGCTTACTCCACACCATGAATATTTTCAATTACTCATTTTTTCAATTAATTTCATTTTTTTAATTACTTTTCCTGGTAGATGGGCTTCCATGTACACACAGGGTAGTGTGTGTATATGTGATATGAAAACAAAGTATAACTACTACTACTGTCTTGTGTCTTGTGTACAAGAATAATACAAAATATATCTATATATATATATATATATATAGATATATATATCTATATATCTATATCTATATACATATATATCTATATATATATATATATATATATATATATATATATATATATATATATAGATATATATATACATACAGTATGCAGTATATATATGCAGTAAATTTATCTTTTTTTGTGGCATGTTGATACATATTGGGCAGCAAGATATGCCCACACACACACACACACACACACACACACACACACACACACACACACACACACACATGCGTGCACACACACACACACACACACACACACACACACACACACACACACACAGTGTTTCTCAACATAAACTAACTTTTCCTTTTCCTTTCCCTTCTCTTCTCATTCTCAGCTGAGGTTGGGTGAACCCCTGCTCAAGCTGAAGAATTCATGCAGCAGCAGCATCCTATATTTAGACCCCTGTTTGATCACACAAGCCTCTCCGCTCCACTCTGCAGCACTCGGCTCTGCTCAGTCAATTGCAGATTTGGGTACATGTGTTATTTCATGTGATAGTAGTCAAGAGAGAACTGGTTTCCATGTCCTGTGAGATTCTTCACACATGGTAGTTTTAGTGGTACACATCTCTGTGAATATTTTCTCAGTATAATCTGTGTGAAATCATTAATAAAGAAAGATAATCTTACTTTGTTCACTGAAACTCACAATTATTACAACTCTCCCCAACAACTGGTGCTATGGGAACATTCCTCAATATGTGAAATAGGCTCATTGTTGTCCCTTGTGGTTGTTTATTTGGGGGAGATGACTGAATACGGCAACATTAATATTACTGTAGTAATGATCTATCTATCTATCTATCTATCTATCTATCTATCTATCTATCTATCTATCTATCCAATCTCTGCTTTAAACCCACAAACATACACACACTTTCAGTTCTGCCAAGACCAATACTAATCCAGTTACAGAATACATTTAACAATTACATCTTCACTGCAAAAAATCAATGCACATGCAAATCCATTGGTTTATGTTTTGTTCTTATTAACATTTTGCTATATTACTATATTACTTCCCTGATATTGCATTGTGTATTTCATATCACAGAAAAGTCCAATTACTTTTTCATCTTCGTTTGTTGCCATGATTGGTTTGTCGTGATTACTTTTTGTTTTTCTCAGGGTTGAACGGTTTAAAGGCCTCTAAAGTATGATGTAACGTCAGGAGGATGTTCTCATGTATTATTATTATTATCATTATTATTATTATTATTATTATTATATGTTTATGACTGTGAGGTGTTTTTTTATATTTGTATCCTTTCCATTCACATTAATTTCATATAATGCAGTCAGTACAACACATTACTAACTATGATCCTCAAGGAACTGAATGAACGTCTCTATGAATTATCATTGCGGGACTTTACATTGTGGTATTACAGCACAGTTTTCTCTCACCAATTATTGTTCTAACTTCTCTCTGCTTTATCGCATTAAAAAAATTCCCCCTCTACTCTTTTTTTTTTTCATTCATCACAGCCCACCTACTTTCTCATGCTATTTCTTAACTCAGCTCTTTTCTCACTTGCACCTCTCCCTCAGTTTTACCCCTGAACTCCCTGTGTTGCTCTCTCTTTTGCACTACTCCCACCCACTTTCATTTTCTTTTCATTTGTGAGAGGAAATCTTGTCTTTGAGCAGCACAGAGTCAGTCCCTCAGGGATTCACTTCACCACAGCACATGAAAGAGGATGCTTATTATGTCTCTGGATTTTGGAGGCATTATACGGAGGCACATCCAAACTGAATAGAAGATCCATTAAGTGTTGCATGCACAATAGTGACAATCTAAACATTCCCTTCCTGAACAGCCTCTGCAGTAGTGCCCTTAAGCAACAGTGAATCACAGAAGTTTAGCTTCCCAGGAGAAAGAATCTGCAGCAATTCTCGTGTGTATGTGTGCAAATCCCAAATCAATATTTTCCTGGCTGGTTAACATGACTACAATGGTAATGCCCTCGTTTTTATAAGCTTGCAATGCAGACCGTTGCACAACAAAACACTGACTGTGCGCCATCAGAGAAAATCACTGGTACATAACACTTCTTGAGTCTCTCCACTTCTATATCAAGCTGGCATTGATATTTATTCACTGAGTGATCCGCTTGCTCTTGCTGTGTACGTGTGTGTGTGTGTGTGTGTGTGTGTGTGTGTGTGTGTGTGTGTGTGTGTGTGTGTGTGTGTGTGTGTGTTTGTAAGCTTGTGTTTTTCCTGGATGTACATCATATTCTGAATGCCAAAATACTGTACAGATATTGCAATGAAGTTTTCTGTGGCTTACCACCTGCAGCATAGGCAATAATCTTATATCTATCCATCTTTCTATTTCTGCTGGTCCTGTCTTCACATTTGTTTTGCTGCACTGACTTCATTCATTCTGGTCGTAGGACAGAGATCACTATACAAGAATGAAAGGCAGAATGAACGAATGAGAAAGTTGAGGAGGGAAGCGGAGGAGTGTATATTTATGCTGGGAGAAAACAAGTAGGTGGTCTTTGCTAAGATTTAGCCCTCCTATAGGTTAATGGGAGGGGATTAATGAATCTATCCATTCATCTCTCCTCCTTCCTTTCTCCACATCACTGTGGCTAACACACACACACACACACACACACATACACACTTTTACCAACTTAAACAAGAAACAAGTTGTAAACACGACCCTGACATATTCTCACTTTGAGAAGTTGATATGGTGAACATGTTAGCAAACAGTTTCATTTTTATTTTTGTAAATAATAGTAATAAACTGGGTTTTCCCATGTGATTGCAAAGATATATGACTTAAGTTCCTGTAGAGAGATCTCATTTGTTAGACTTTAAATGTTTTCAAGAATCAAACGTTTTCTCTGAAAATGGTATCAGCGTGATATCCAGCACACCCAATATTCTTAGTAATGTACCCAAGTTAAGGCTTTTTTTCTATTTAAATGACCTAAAAAACGGAGACATGCTGTTATTCCTTTCAGTATTAATTACTGAAATGTACTTGTCTCCGGCTTCCCTGCTCTGCTCTCAATCAAACTAATTAAAAACTCAGCAGACAGAAAATGAATGAGAGCCAGTAAATATGATTACATCATCTCATCTCTTTTCATTGGAGCATTGTGAATGCACATACTGATTATAAAGTTCTGTTTCTAAAAGCATGACGTTCCTTCACCACACAATAATATATATATATTATTGAATCCCTAGCACTCTCTTCACAGAATACACATTAACTGTAGCTTCTCGACAGACTCGGCGAGGGAAACTAACATAAACTATGTACTGCAGTGTGATATGTGGGCCTAATAGCTATGTGCAATATACAAATATACTGTAGGCTATATAATATACACACAAATACAACTATAATAATAATAATAATAATAATAATAATAATAATAATAAGAAGAAGAAGAAGAAGAAGAATATGTAAATAAACATTTAAACAGCTAAATATCAGCCTACACATACACACAGGAGGCTAAACCCAAGCACGTCATTCACACAGAAGAGACAATGAAACCATACACTAATAGCACTTATATCAACTAAAGCAGCTAAAGTAGGAGTAGTTGTGTTTTGGGTAACCCTGAATTTCTACTCTGTCCAATATGTGTGCATTATACTGCGTTCCAGGCCACCTGGAACTTAACTCGTGTATTCACAATCTTCTACCTGTGAAAGTGCCCTGGAATGGCAGTCAAACCCATAACTTACTACTCGTGAACTTGTATCAGATCGTTGTACTCCCACTTACAGCTTTGACGTCACACACACACATAAACAACAATGGCTTCCCCTGTTGATGCTGTACAGACGTTGATGATTAACAGTGAGAAACAGAATAAATATACATAAATAGACAACGTAAAATAAATTCTGCACAATGAAATCCTAACAATACACATACAATTGTGTACTACCACAGGTTATTTTTACTTAGTGAAGTCAAAAATATTTTCCGCGAAATTGCTGCTATCAGATAGCGCTAGCTACAAGGGTTTGTCGTTACTTTGCCTGAAACGCCACCAAGTTGTGGGTCGTGACTTGAAGTTGTAACTTGTGGGCTAAAAATTGTGTCTGGAACTTTAGGCACATGCCAGCACAAAATAAACGGAAACAATAATTCATGATTTATAATTTCTTGGCTGATTTGGACTTGTTGTAAGGCTGTTTTATTATTACAGTGCACATGTTCACAATGTCCACAATCACAGCGATGCGCAAAATGCTATGCTAGCTGGCTATGTTGGCCAAATCTATTGCAACAACATGTATAAGACTTATAATTACAATAACCTGCAAGTATTTAAAAGGGCTTTTATGAAGACATTTAAAATTCCTTATTATCCACCAAGAATAACATTTACCGTAAATGTGGACTGTTTGTTGGAAACATGAAATGATCCAATCATGTTTTGCCTAAGCAGACCGTGTCATTCTATGATAACGTCACTTGACATCCTATGGTCACTGGAGGTGAACGTGTACACGTTTTGGAGGTCTTGTTGAAACGACTGATGCCTGATGACTGCTGTTCTTCTTAGGAGGGCCGTCACCTTATCACTCATGACAGGTTAAAAACAAATCGCTGGTCGAATAATGGACCAGAAACTGAAGCAATCAACCTGTATTAATCATATTCTGGTGACTCACTTGTATCACTGCCACACTTGCTCACATTCAAATAGTGCATGTACATATATTCGAGGCACACATATATGTGTTTTCTCAACACACCTACGCTCATACTTGCACAGAGTGAAGCTCAGCAGTATTTTTGAACAAGGTGTTGTTGGGTAGCATGTTATACAATATGTGTTTCAGGGACAGCCAATCTTATTCTGACCTGTTTTCTGTCTCAGTGGGAAGGTGGGAAGAGACTTTAAAAAAGCACGACTCACTATTGTCCTTCCAGAGAGAGAGAGAGAGAGAGAGAGAGAGAGAGAGAGAGAGAGAGAGAGAGAGAGAGAGAGAGAGAGCCAGCCACTGGGCATTTCTACTGACTTAGTGACAAGATACTAGAACATAAAACACTGAGGGGGTGTTGTAATGTGAAGTGCGTTTGATATGAAAATGTAATTTTGATGATCTAGAAAAGGAGGTTTTGAATTAAACATGACCTTAATGAGATGATGTTAATATGCTGTGATGAGACCTTTAATTAAGATCAAGATATTGCTGGAATACAACATTTATTTATTTAAGCCTTTTTTTATGAAGGAGCAGGACCTGAAGCAGGTCACTCACTTTAAATATCTGGCAACAATCAATGACAATAAACCCACCTTATTGACCAATGCAGACTACATCTACAAAAAGCAAAGGCAGCTGCTCTCTCTCCTCAGGAGATTGAGGAGCGTCAATGACTTCAACTGCAACCTGATCATGGTCTATAGGTCGCTCACTGAGAGCACTATCACCTATAATTTGTCTCCTGGTATGGGAACCTCTCAGTTAGACACAGGAACAAGCTGACCGGTTAACCAGGCCAGCAAGATCATTGGAAATAAACAATTAGAACTACAGAACCTATACAGCAGGTAGGTCCATAACCAAAAAGGCAACCCTGTATCAAAATGACCCCGCCCACCCCCTTCACTCACCATTCCATCTGATGTCATCTGACAGGAGACTCAAGGTCTCAATAGACAATGAAAAATGGTAAAATAAGTAATTTATGCCCCCTGCTGTGGTAGCCTACTTACTGTGTACAATGACAATGTTTAGATGAATGTAATCAAATTCATTCATTTACTATTCCCTATGCAGTAAACGCTAGCTACTTGACTCCATAGATAGCATAACATTGACATTTCTGACTTATGAATCATCCTCAATATGTTGCAGATGATCAGATGTTCTTTAAAGACAGCTTTTACCACTAGTGTGTCATAATTTCTATGTTGCAATATTCTGGGATGTCTCAGCCCTTGTGTGGTATATTTGTGTGCCCATAACCCCCAAGGTAACTTAGAACAAACAGCTTTGTTTCTATGGTAATAGGCAGTGACACCTGCTGACAAGTGGAACCGAATGACAAAAAACCCCATAGCTTCAAAATTTGTGGTTTGTTAACAATGTTGTGGAGCAGGCGAAGACATCGTCAGTCGTCTTCATTTCTGCACTGTGTTGAGATGTTATGTTAATGTTTATGTTAAGTTTTTTGTACTGTTACACTCATCTAATTTTTTGCCCAGGAAAATGTCCTTGTAACTTTTGAATGCTTTCAGAGGGCAAATTGCTGGACTATGAGGAACTCTCAACAGTTTGATACAATCTCTTCTTTACCTAGAATTTGTATAGCAAATTAGTCAATAGTCCAAAGCTAGACAGCTTTGTTCCGTAATCTGACTATTAGTTCGATCTAAGCCATTGTCGAAGTGTATCTTTGTAAAAACAGCCCCAGGTGCTGATATGTTAAGAATAATTAACACCATGCTAGCATGGCACAGGTTTTGTATACAATAATACAATCTGCATTGACGTGGTGTCAGGTATATGGGCAGTGCCTACCATCTTTACCATCCAACCCTGCTACCATGTCTGCAGTTGGATCCTGCTTTCTGTTGCCTAATACCAAAACAATGACACCACCAAAAACGTGGTTTAAAATCACTTTCTACATGTATAGTTATCATACAGCAACTTGCCAAGTTATTTGAAATCTTCCCCTGCTGTAGCAGTTTTGTCAATCATTCCCCACACCTTTTTAGGTAACATCTTGTCACCTGGGCTGTGGGTTGTGATGTGGAAGAGTTAATTTCAAACATGAACTCCTGACACTTCACAGTGACAGTAAATACGTGCATACAAAGAGTAGGAATGATATGGTCATATTTCATACATAATGTGTGAACAAAAAACACGTGGTTTTGTACAGAAGCACAAAGTGACACTAACAAAAATAAACAATATAAGCAGTAATTAGTAGAGAAATTGTGTCGGAAGCAAAGCATGTGTCAGTTTAACACCAATTTACACTCTGGTCCACTTCCCAAACTCTTACATTAAAGTCACTAAACCCTGAGTCAAAATAACACCGCTCCTGACACTTGTTGATGCTAATTGTTACTGTCACAGTTTCACACAAATGGTCTTTTGAGATTTGTTGTAACATGCAAAGTATTGCCAATACATTATCATTTCTCATTATCATTATCACACTATGCTTGTTACACACACACACAGCGAAGCGCAGCAGCACACACACCTGCAAAAGATTACAAATAAAAATATGACGGTGCAAATCCGCCATCATAATGGCAATGTGCCAAGGTAGAAACGTGCCTGGCTTTTAAAGGGAATGGGAGATGACACTCTGATTGGTGATGTTATGCCCAAAACACACCTGAAAGAATTAATGAAGACACTGAGTACAACCCTTCTGAAGCATGCGCCTAGTGCATGGTAACTGTTTCATTGCCTTTTCCCACAAAAGTCTTTCATACAGTGGCTGACAGGGGCAAACACCCTGCAAACACATGCAAATAGACAAAACACAAGCAAATTAAGAAAAAAACTTCAGTAATTTGGCAACATGCGCAGCATTCAGCAAACGCACTGCAAATACACACAACACAACCAAATACATAAACCAACCAAAAAAAACGCTGCATCCAAATTACACAAAGGAAGATCTCCAGGCCTCTGTGGGGAGCTCTAAGTCAAACAGCTTGATATTTGACCCCAGAAGTTTGGAGCTGTTTTCTTAATTTTCTTGTGTTTTATCTATTCGCATGTGTTTTCTTAAGTTGCAAGGTGTTTGCTCCTGACGGCCACCGTACTTTCACCTTAGGAAAAGCAGCATGTAGTCCACAAATGGCTAAGACTAAAGATGAGTGGGGTCTAACAACTGATGTTTTATGATAATAATTTCTATTTTAATAATAATAATTATTATTATATAATTATTTTGTTTAAGCCACTTTGTAGATCAATGTGTAAGCATCTAGTCTGTGTTACTGTTTACCTTTGTGTTACCATGTGCACAATAAACAAGACAAAAAAGAGGTATTTTGATTACCATAAAGCTCAAAATGAAAACCACCACACATAATCATTATTTAAACAGAACTCTTACATGTAGCACACTTTTACAAGGGCAATAACTGTATTTTACGCTGCAAACACTGCTATTTTCAGCCCCAAGACACTTCGATTTTCTCCTCCTTTCACTCTTTTTCGTAGCAGGAATTAATGTGATGTCAAGGTATGTGTAATGCCTGGTGTAATTACAGTGGAAGCTCTTGGTGGTTGGCCTGTACATGTTGACACACACACACACACACACACACACACACACACACATGCAGAGTGAGAGCAGTGCTTACAGCTGGAAACCCGATGCTGTCTGTGTGATGGGGCAAAAGGTCTCACGTCTTGTTAATCACACATTTACAGTTTGCTGCTAGATGAAGGTGTTGATTAAACACTGTGGCAAAAGAAAAAGAGAGCTGCAGCTCTGACTGAGGATTTTTATGGTGAGTACATTTTAAGGTAAAAAAATCCCTTAAATCCCTCTTGAAGGATGAAGAATCCCTCATTAACCCACTCAACCAACTGCCTGTTGGGTGCATTAGACACATTTGAGCATTGCAAAGAGATACAGCGGACATCAGATATACAGTATTCAGTCTAATGTAGGCAAGAATAGGAAGTCAACATCACCATTGGAATTAATTCTATATAAATATGGAGATCTGTTATTACTGGGCTTGACTGTGCATGCATGCTCTTCCAGTAAACAATGCGCTATATGCACCGTATGCACTAAAAGTTGCTGTTTAGTTTGTCCTTTACTCTCTTGCACTCTATGTGCAATATACAGTTACGTAAACTTTACTCAAACATCAATAACCAAAAAAAACAAAACCCATCCCTTATCGTAATCTGATCTCTAAAGATAGTAGCAAATGCCACTGCTTCTCAGAAATCGGACAATCCAGCATCTGGTTTGTATCTGCTGCTATGGGAAACAGCACAAACAGAGAAACAGGGAATGGGCCCATTACATTTTTATCCAATTTTAGGTCCCACAGCTTCAAGTTTAATCCATAAGGTCTGCATGTGTCTTGTTTTCTTGCAGGGTGAGGTAGACATATTTCCATGTCACTGAGAGATGATGCATCTGTTGGAGTTTGAGCTGCAATGAACAGAAATCCTGCTGGATTGGGTGAAAAAACTGTTGATTAGTTATTGATGTAACCATTAACAATATAACATCTCTGATTTACAGCCAAAGATCATTTGTAACAAAGCTGATGATTACAAGCCCACTAAAGTGTTTTGTCACATGCAGGTCGAGAAGTAGAAGAAAATCCTGACAGGGTGAGATGTGATTATTTTCCTCTGCACTGTCACTGCCTCGTGTGTTCTTGACCAGAGGCCATGTGACAGCAGATCCCAGCAAGCATGCAGACAGCGGAGAGCAACTGCATAGACAGCAATGCACAGGAGCATGCACGCACAATTAGGCATCCATTCATGCACATGCTGATGTATTTCTCCATGCATAAGCGTGAACATACTCCTATAGTAATAGTGTCTGTGCATGTGCAGACAAAATTTGTGCATGTACTAGGAAAAACAACTAATTGAGAGCATACACAGACATGCGTGCACATACACACTCCTTCGTTCTATCTCCCTCATTTCTTTCACTAACTAAAGGCCAGTGATGTGTGAAACTAAGATGTGCAGCATTAATGAATGAATATCTCACAGCATAGTGTGTGTGTGTGTGTGTGTGTGTGTGTGTGTGTGTGTGCACGCTTGCATAATGTGTATGCATGTCTTGAGTGGAATTAATACTCCCTTTGATCCCCTCTTGCGGATCACTCTGTACTGTGGAGAAACAGAGAGAGAGAGAGAGAGAGAGAGAGAGAGAGATTGCAGAAGAGGGGGTGTTAGCAAATCCTTTTCATTCAGCAGCTAGCTACTGTTTGATATATCGTTCAACAAAAAACGAGTCTTGGCGGAGCAAAGGAAGGGGTGAGGAGAATGAGGGGGTGAAGGCAGAAAAGTGGAGCTGACAGAGATGAAATGAGGCAGTAGACAAATTTGGATGAAAAAAGATATGAGAGAGGCAAATAAATGAGGGAAGAAAGAGAGAGAGAGAGAGAGAGAGAGAGAGAGAGAGAGAGAGAGAGAGAGAGCCACTGCAAAGGATAATTAGAATCTAGATTATCCACATTTCCTCTCCACTGATTAACTATGAATGGAGCTCTGCATTGCAGTTCAGCAAGGCAAATGTGGAGCACTCACTCTGTGTGTGTGTGTGTGTGTGTGTCTGTCTGTGTGTCTGTGTGTGTGCATGTGTGCGTGTGTGCGTGTGCGTGCATGTATGTGCATGCCTCAGTCTGGCCTCTATTGTGTACCTGAACACACAAACGTGGTTGAGCAGAGTTGCTGGCTATGGCCAAACATCCTGAGTGAAACACAGTCCCAAAAGTCCCATGATTGGTTGTTCTGCTCTGATGAGCACACACTCTAGTAGTCAGTACTGAAGCACTAGTAGCTGGGCTCATATTAAGAAAGAGATGAGGGAAAAAGAAAAACAGAAAAAAAACTTTGATTTTACAAATGAAAACAAGAGTTTGTACTATTGTCTTTTTTCTGTTTTTCAAGGCAGTAAAAGGCAACAGTACAAACTTGAGATAGAAATAAAGTACAAAAGGGTTTGTGTTGCCATTTGTCATAGTTTTTTATTTTTATTTATATGAATTACAGTAACTTAAGTCTCACATTGCTAGACCTATCTCCACAGCATTTGGAATAAAGTCTGGTTACACCACAGATACATTCTGGGATAGGATTTATTTTTTTTAAACGATCTGGGTCCTTTGCATTTTTTTTTGAACCAATCACAATTCTTCACAAGTCTTTAATGGAGCTAAGCTCCGGATGCAGAGACGGTGGTTCTGCAAAATGGTCTTGGAAAGAAACTTGTTTCTGTTGACCATTTGCATCCAGCAAGAGAAAACGCCACACACAATATTAAATGAAGCTAGCTTTTCACACAATACCATAATGTCAGCTATTAAATTAGCTGGATACATACAGTACATAATTTGCTCTTACCAGTGTATCGCCGTGGGTACTTCATCCATAGCAATCCTTACCAATCTGTCCCAAAATGTTGAACTTTGTTGTTTCACATATCAAAGGGAGTTTGAGAACCGCAACAAACAGAGAGAGGAAGGTGAGGGACCTGATGTGGGCCCTGTTTTTATATCCAATATTGAATACAAATCGAAGAATATGCATTGGGTACTGAATACAATGCTGACAATGAGACATCTGCAGTTTCACTGTACTGGCCGTGTTTACTTGCACTTGCATGACTTAATCTTTGAGAAAGGCATGTGCTACTGGCAGGTTCTCCATCCCCGCCTGACTGTGCGCTGGGGTGTGTGGGCACCAAAGTAGCTTTCAAATTGTGAAAAAAACACAGTTGTGGCCCAGTTACACCTGCTGAAGAAGAATTTTGTTGTCCTGGTATTCTGTCCTGACTTCTGAAAAATCTGATTTTGTGGTTTTTCATACTTTGTGTTGAAACTTGGTGGTCCTGGTACCCTGCACAGATACTTTGTAGTCCTGGAACTCTGTGCTAACATTGAAGTCCGTCCCCTTTCTGGTGTCCCAAAAGGGACCTTGTTCTGGAAAAATATGTTGGGTCAAGTCAACAGCGAGGGACAAACTATTTTTTAAAACAGTTTGAATTGAGCCTTGAATTACACATACTGTATGGTGTTTGTCAGATTAAAATATAATTTGTTGTATAGTTTGCTGTAGATTTGTTCCAGTACCATTTAGTTTGTATGAAATGTTTGTATGTACCATGCTTGGTAAGGTAGGAACTTAGTTTTGTTCCGTGAATAATGTAACATTATCTTATCTGACTTTTACTTCTGGTCTTTTTTTCAGCAGGGAAGTGAAAGAACAAGCAAGACACTTTGCTCATGTGAGTAAGTGGGAAACACACTTGCAATTGTAGCTTCTTGAGCAACTTTGGGGTGTGTAGTCTCTCTAATTACGCATTTTCTCAGTCTTACTGTGAAGATGTTCATAGTGCTCATTGTGAGATAACTCTCTCATTACTTCACCCATTCCAAATATTGTATTTTGCTGCTTGAACATGGTTTACTTCATATTTCATGTTACACAGATTTTCTTTTCTTATAAATACCATGTATGTAGGATATTAATTTCATTCTATATTTGTACATACACCTACATTGTTTTCATTCCTAATTCCTAGTATATTTTTTAGTAGGTGTTCTAGTATTTTGATCTTTTTTTAAATCTTATTTTTTTGTATATTTATTGTATTATTGTCTATCTATCTATCTATCTATCTATCTATCTATTACACTTCAACAGTTTTCCAACAAACTGCAACTTATCTTTTAAATTTACAAACATTATGTGTAATTCATGATACAATTCATAAGGGATCAAACAATATTTGTCCCTCACCATTAACTACTACTACTATATTTTTCCAAAATAAGATCTCTCGGTGGTTCACCAGAAGGAGGGTGACTTTGCCTCTCTATTGTATAAAAAAAAAAAAACAGGCCATCACAGTTTTTTTGCAGAAAGTATATATTTTGTCTAACATTATTGATGAGGAGTCTAATGCTTTTTGAAAGTGAAACACAATCTGTTGTTTTAGTCAGGGCTGTTCTGTAGAGTAGGCCTATGTGTGCTTCAGATCCCATGAGGGGCCGGTCCATAACTCTGACTGTAAGCCAAAGCCTCCACAAACTATTGATTCTCTGGTGCACTTTAGATGTAACCCAACTCTCGGCCCCCATCAATCCTCTCAGCCCCCTCTGCATCCCGCTGCAGCATCCAAAACTACCTTCTAGGGTACCGGGTCCAACTGGAAATTATTGATCCTGGCATGAACCATCTGATTATGATGTGTTTTATGACTCTCTGGATAGGAGCTTTATTGTTTTAGTAGCGCATCTGGTTTCTGATGATGGACTTGATGAGGTCATTGTTAGTTGGAGAGGAGAGGAGAGGGAGGCAGAAGTGGAGAGAAAAGCACAGAGAACAATAGAGAAAAAGACACAGAGTGATGTGTTAAAGGGGAGAGTTTAATCGATACTCTAAAGCATGACATCATCGTTTAGCCAGTCTGGAGGGACATCAGGCGCTCTGCCAGTAACCAACAAAAAGCAAACCCCAGCCATTAATCATTAATGTCATCCACTCATCCATCCCTCTAAGTTGGTTCAGTCCAGTCTGAGGGCACCTTCAACACAACACAACAACAACACAACAACAACAACAACAACAGATTTCAAACGCTGGCATTGTTGGGTTGAACTAATTAAGAGAAATGGAGCTGTACACTACATACCACTACTACTGTACTATAATTGTGTTTTAAAGATAGTCTTTGCAATTTTGTATTAGTCTATCTTGTTATGTATAATTTTGTGTTATTATTTTAGATTATTTTCTTTTTGTGCCATTTGATTGTATTTTTATCATCATATGTAGTAGCAGTCATGGGCATACATCTCATCAGTCTCAACAGTTGGGGGGGGAAATAAACATTAAACTTTTGAAGAGCAATTTTTGAAGGAGAAAACATATAATACAGCCATAATCATACTCGTAGAGGATATGTGTACACAGAGGAAAGCCTTAATACTATCATCAGTTTACCATGGAGACTGTACCACTAGCCTTCTTTTCAGTGTTTCTCTTGATTCAATAAAAAAAAGACCAAAATAGCCTTCTTATTTTTAAGTTTACAATCAAGCCACAAAAATACCTTAAAACAATTACTTATTTTGAAAAGGTGACCCCATTTAAAAGACACACAATGCTTTTGTACACTTGTTAAATTAGCTGATCATGATGTAAATTAGTGAGCCACTGGTGAAGCTCATCAGCAACCCTGACAGCCACACACCTCCAAAAATATTAACTAAGCTCAACACACTTACCTGCGGACTCTACACCTGACTGTCCCTGGTCTCCTTGTTCCTAAGTTCTATCTAAAAATGTTTCTAAACTTAAAAAGCATATTTAGGGTTTGGATTGTTTTACTATTTACACAGATATTTTAAGTATACATTATTACGTTATTTACAATACACAGCATGGTTTTTAATGATATTTCTAAGGGGGGACAACGCCCCTTACCCTACTGAGATTTACGCCTATGGCAGCAATAGTTGCAGTTGCGATGAAATCAGTTAAATAACCAAAAAAACTCAAAATAATTTGAATTATTAATTAATCAGTTTATCAAGAAGAATGCTACATTTTCTTTTGCTTTTTGCCTGTTTTATATCATTGTAAATTTAGTTTATTTGGGGTTTTGTACTGTTGGTAAGACATACATGATATTTAAGGACAAAACTAATTAATTTTAAATTAAATGATAATGAAAATAATTGTTTTTTTGCTCCATTTTGCAACAGCAAATATGCTTTGAAGGAAATGCACCTGGATTACATTTTTTTATTAGCACTATGAGAAAATGTTAGAGGCAAAATGTTGATTTTGAAAATGTTTGCTGATAATGTAGGGCATTTAATTAGTTTCAGTATAGTTTATAAATGAAAGAAAATAGACTTGAGAGGTAATAATATGCTTTGGGTTGCATTTATGCTTATACATATAACATGAGCCATTGCTTGGCCTGTGGGGACAGCCAATTGATTAAAGTAGTGTTGTAGAGGGTTTTTGTTTTGTCAGAGGCATATGAGGCTAAAACTGAAAAACGCAGATAAAAAGCTTTGTAAACGCAACATAGTACTATGAATTCCATATCAATGGTACTATTACTCCAGGGCTGAATGATGAAGCAGGAAATTGCAGTTCCTTGAAAAGCTACTTGAGGCTTTCTCCAAAAGCGAGTCAATCCCCAAAGACTCCACCGTGTTAAAATGCCTATTTTTATATACATCACCACTTTGAACTTCATTAAGGCTCTTCAGAAACCTATGCTAGAAACAACTTTTTTCAAGTCATTGTTGGGTAATATATGCATTTTTGAAGTAATACGACATATTTTTTTATGTGACCCCACATTTTAGGAAATAAAAGAAATTCAACACGTTGGAGATGGAGGAAATCCACACAACACCAACCACATGCTAAATTAAGCAAACCTATTAGGTGGTGAACAGGAGACGTCCTCTACTTCCCTGAGCTGACCTCCAGACAGGACAGGATGTCTCTGTCTCTCTCTCTGTGTCTCTCTCTCTCTCTCTCTCTCTCTCTCTCTCGCTCTCTCTCTCTCTGTGTGTGTTTCTCTCTCTCTGTCTCTCTCTCTCTCTCTCTGGAAAGGAAGAAGTTAGTTAGTATTCCAGTTGTCTGGAGGTAAATTGGTCTCCTGTAGATTATTAATGAAGCAAGAAAAGCCCCTTGTAACCTAGTACCCTCATCCATTTTAGCTTTAATGATCCAGACACATCCAAACTGCTGTATATCCTTACAGAAAGAGTTGAACAGACGGGCAGGCAGGTGCGTAGAAGGTCAAAATACAGTAGATACAGAAAAATACTGCATATCATACAGTATAATCTAAAATCCTTTTTTGTTTGACAATATCCAAAATGTGGTTATTTATGGTAATGTTCAAAAGCATATGTTTCAAGGTGGTTCACAAACAGATCAAATGTATAAACAGCACTAAAACTACACTACAGACATGGTACAAAAATGCTAACACCTGACAAAACAAAGTTTTAAGTAATGGATCTTGAGCTGTTTTTTGAAGGTTTTCAACAATCATTTTTCTCATCACTGCTATAACTTCATGTTGACCTCGAAGGCGTGCACAGCTAACTGTCTCCTCTGATACATTCACTGGTGCTTCTTTTTACCTGACAGACAGGAGGTTGACTGGTCATACATGATCTCTCACTGAATTCCCACCCATGAATATATTTTGGCAGAATATTTTGAATTGAGATGAAGTGAGTATCATGGATGTTTTACATAAAATAACTTACTACCAGACCTTATTGGATAAAGACTCTTTGGAGTATTTAATGAAAACCCCCTCAAATATCCTCTTCACAAGCTTAAAGAGAAGTGAGATGTTGCTGAACATCCATAAAAGTACATCACTGCCACACATACGCAGACACCTAAACACACAAGCACATGTTTATACACACACAAAGAAATGATGACATGCATAGATACACACACACACACACACACGCACACGCACACGCACACGCACACGCACACGCACACGCACACGCACACGCACACGCACACGCACACGCACACCATAGTGACAAGGTAATGTTGAATGTTGATTTGTGAGGGTTTCACCACAGCACTAGTGTGTGCGCATGCAAACATGTGTGGGTCAATCTTTATGTGTGCCTTAGCTTCTGTGAGATACTGTTAGTGTGTGTGTGTGTGTGTGTGTGTGTGTGTGTGTGTGTGTGTGTGTGTGTGTGTGTGTGTGTGATAAAACAGAGGAAACACTTGAGCTCGCCTGTCAGCACTCCAACCAGAAATAGGCCCTGTGAACACCTACTCACCAGATAAGGGCCTCTTTTCCATTGAGCCCCAGACTTAAAATGACTCTGACCACTCTGACTCAAAAATTACTCATTTCTCCTCCTGAGTCAACTGACTTTTGCAAATCATGGTCTATGACTTTCATTTGGAGAAAAATACTAAACTAGTCAAGTTATTTAAGTCTAGGCACCAAAACAATCAGTTGAAAACTCCCCTGCCTGTTTAATGAGCCACCCGTCCCAACCACCTCCCTGCGCTGACCACGGCGCTCTGATACGGCAGCAGCATGTAATGCAGGCAGCAATAGATTAGTGGAATACATGTGAATTACAGTGCATTACTTATCGTAGTTATTTGTGTGAATGGTTCATGAGAACAGCCTAATTATTTTCTGCGTGAATGAAGAGCACATTTCTTATTACCTACAAGCAACTTTTGGTTTATGGCTCAGTTCAAAATAATAATAATAATAATAATAATAATAATAATAATAATAATAGAGAATTTTTGTAGTGTGCTCTATTCTGTTCTTTCAGTTCCTTAATTTGCATTTTTTCATCGCTAAAAAAAATGCTGTATCAATGTCTATTCTGGATATAACAAAATAAATTAATAAACAATTAAACATTTTGAAAATAATTGAAATTTTATTTATCAAGACTGTGGCTCACAATTATCACCGCTGTATTATCTAAGTAAAATTGTGGTCATACTTGATCTGGAAGATGGAAGATGGAAGATGTATCCAGAGGCCTGTCTCACAGCAGACATTTTGACTTGTCATACTAGCCAAAGCACAGGTGTTACTAATAACACAAACGGTGGCCCAGTTTTATTTAAGTGTTCCAGTGAGAGTGACAGTGAGAGGCACCATGCACAATATCAGGAACCTGAAATCAAAGCAGCTAAATGTCAAAACAGCAAGAATTAATTTCAGTATTTATTTATTGTTTTTCTTACTGTGACTTTGTGAAGTCAAAATGTCTTCCGGAAAAAAAGATTATCTGAATTCAATCTGTTTGAACTTTGACATGGGAACTCACTCATGTGGCCTTCCAGTATCCAGCCAGTTCAAGAGAGGGATTCAGAATATACAGATAGAGATGGTTTAATTATTGTTCTTCTTCCTATTTTTCTTCATATAACTACACATCAAAATAATTCAAGCAGCAAAGATGGATGGATGTTGCTCATCTGCAGTGAGGTAAAATACAGGCAAAAAGTCACAACAAGACAGGCAGAAACAAGAAAGCTGAACCAGTAAGACTGGGTTGCACAACAGATGATCTGGCAGAAAAAAGGGATAAAGGGACTGGTCTATACACTGACTGAGGTAATGAAGTGAATGGGGGCAAGTGTGTAGGTGGATGTGAAATTCAGGAAAGAAGAATGTGTGAGAAGAGAGAATGTGGCTTTTTCATTGAAGACATTTTGACATGACAGTAAGAAAAGCACATAATAAAACAAATGATGGCTAAACAACCAGTTCTCACTCCGAACTCGTAAAATATGGATGCTTGGGCAGTGGCTGTCATTGTCAGATACAACGCAAAAAGCACCTTTCAGCATGTGTGTAGAACCAGTGCGGGCAGAGCAGCAGTTATGCGGTGCTTAAGGATGGCGTAGCATGAAGAGAAACAACGGAAGAGAGTAGTAGGAAAGGCCAAAATTCCGCGTAGGGAGGGTGGCTGGGATGGTGGATGGGTCAAACAACACAGGACTTTTACCCCCGATACCTGGGTTTGTGTCCCGCATGTCACATTTCCTAAGCCCAACTGTCCCGTTCTTGTAATGGAAATGTACCTTTTATAAGCCCACCCACAATCTTTTCCTTAACCTAACTGCATCAAAAGTGACGACAATAGTCCCAACCAAGCACGTTTAGATAAAAAGAGTTTAGTTATGATGCAAAAGGAAACTTTTAGAGCCAATAAAAATGTCATAGGCACCTGACCAAGCAATGGGAATGAGAATATGTTGGGCTAAATTCTATTTAGCTGCTTCAGGGTATTTTTAAGTGAAAGTCTGTGACTTGAGCCTTTTCTATTCTACTCTATTCTCTCTGTTTGACTATAAGTAGTATAAGTGGTTCCTCCACTCTCTCTGTAACCCAATGCTTCCATCGTTGCTTTAACAGGAAGCTTGATGGTTAGCATGCTGGATGTTGATGGTCATAGCATCTATTTTCAGACTGAGTGCTGCAACCTGAGATGACTGGCAGCTGTGTGGACGCGGACTGGGCCACTAGCCCTGAGCACAGGACAGGAAGGCAGATTTGACACTGGGGTTTAGGTGTCAGTATGTGTGTGTGTGTTGTGTGTGTCCGTCAGGGCAGGAAACGGACGTTGACACCCGAGTCGTCTGATATGTAGGGAATCTGTCGCCTCGCATCATATGGTGGAAGCTGTCGCACCAGGCCAAGGACAGTCCAAGACTTTCCCACAGTCAGAGCATTAGTCAGAGAGAGAAAGAGAGACAGACAGACAGACAGACAGACAGAGTCACTTCTGTCAGTCCAAAACACAAGGACAAATCAACACTTCCTGTTACACTGCAGCATGTATCAAGACATGAAAACCCAGTTGTTGACCAAAATAAGACTCAAATACTGACAACTCAGACACGCTCTGAACAAAACAGAATTTGATAATTATTTGGGGGAAAACTGACATAGCCAAAAAGAGCAGCAAAATATGTCTGAGCATGTCGCACAAACATTTGCTGTTAAACCATACAATAAATAATATATATGATTTCAACAAAATTCATTTAAGAACCAGGGGTCTCATTACAGAAACTTTCTAAGTCAGAAATCCTTATTCTAGTTTAGGATGACATTTCAGATTTTTGGTATCACTGAAACATCTTTCCTAACTGCTTTTTGAAAAAAACCTTGTCTTAAGATAGGATTTCCCGAGTATGGCATTGATCCTGTCCTAAATTCCAAATCACTGCCAAAAATGGCAGAAACACTGAAATATCATGATTTACAGGCTACTCAAACTGCGTGATGAAAGCCTAATGATCCCGGGCATTGAGGACAGTGAATAAAAGTTTGGTTATTAAGTTAGTAGGCTTTATTCAGCAGTCAAAAACCCACACTGTGAAATACAGTTAGTTGAGGAATTAATTAAGTATTCCAAGTACAAGTATGTCGCTGGTAGCCCGCTTGTCCCGAAGCCCTGACGGTCCCAAAGTCTTGGGGCCATTAACCGGTATGCTGGCAGAGATACATCGGATGAATGTTGTTTATCGATATATTCAAATAAGAGAAACACTCACACACTCACAGAGATTCCTTTCTTTAAAGTTAGATATATTATGGTTGTGTTGTTGTGTATTTAGTATCGTCTATATTATGTTTGTGTAATGTGTAAGCTCTCAATTGTTATACTCACAGTTCACTGTAAATGTTTCTTAATTCCTGTAGAAAATCTTCCAAAGTCTTTTCAGCCCAAAGAGCACACACAATGTGAGAGGACAGATTTCATTTGACCCTGTCACATGCTGTCGTCAACAAAGTGAGGCAGAGAAGATATCACAACCATCAACCGTCTGAGAGAGAGATATGAGAAACTCAGATTAATGTGTTGTGTCATTATTAAAAAGCCAGGCCATTCAACATGTATTATAAAGTGTGAAATGCGTGAGTTCCTATGGGATAAGCAGCAGGTCTTCTCAGATACAGTACGCATGTTCCAAAAAAGTATGCAAATTTTTAGGTATTGCATTAGAAAAGATGAATGGAAACGTCAAAATTCTTCCTTAATTGCGTAAAAACTAATTTACGCTTTTTTGAGGTGGTTTTTGCCTTTGTCGGGAAAAGAGTTGATTTGCCAAATGGGATATGGAAACGCCTTTGTCAAATAAGTTCTGACATAGTGTAAATTACACTCACATGACTAATCAAACTGTTTCTGCTGTCGTCATTGTCTTTCTGGATATTCCTATAACTTGTCTTTGTATGAGGACGACATGGAACATGGCTAATACTAGGTGACATTGAAGAACACCCATCAATCATGGGGTTCTTTGGGGTTCAGAACCCCCATGTTGGACGCAGAAATAAACACAAAATACTGAAAGTGCCAGCTTGCATGATGACTTGGAATGCTGAACAAAGGTTAACTGAGATGAAAAAAAATATTTGTGTAATTGCACCACTTGGAACGCAACGCCATTACTTTGCACAGCACTATTTCAATGTAAGCCTGTTTTTAGATTAAGCTTTTTCATTGTAAAGAGCACGTTCCTATTTTCTGTATTTTAAGACACTGTTGTCAGTAAATGTTTTTTTTGTATTCAGCTATATTTAGTAGGTGTAATTGAGCCAGTGCAGGAATCCCTCTTGTACATAAAGGGATTCCACTTAGTGTGGTGATAGAAACTAATCTGTGTTCATGTGTGTTTGTGCGTGCGTGCGTGCGTGTGCGTGTGTGCGTGTGTGTGTGTGTTTGTTTGTGTGATCCCAGACATCTCAGCTGCTGTGTTGTTAAGCCCAGATTCATGTTTGCCAATAAGTAGCGCTGACACGGTGCCTGGGCCGCATCACAACCACGGGATTTGTAGATCATTAGTAGCCCCAACACACATACTCACATGCTTGCACACACACACACACACACACACACACACACACACACACACACACATACACACATACACACATACACACATACACACATACACACATACACATTCAATGTCCTGTGTCTCCTGCAGGAAATGACTTGTTGACATCCTGATTCTGAGCGCTGCATCTTTAGCTCTCCTCATAGATAATGGACACCACTAATGAGGTGAGACAAACATTAGCAAAGATGGATGGGAGACACATAAAGAGGGGGACAGATTGGACAGAGAGGATTAGAAAAAAGAAAGAAAAAAGAGACATGGGATAAATTTTCCACTGTGACAATTAAACTCGTTTGAATGAGACAAGAACACCCTGTCAGCGCATAATGAGATTACAATATGGAAAGAACATTCATGATTATTCTGAATCAACCAGAGAGCACTCATCCCCGCTAATACAGAGACACGTGTATTCCTCGATAATTAAGCACATAACACGTATTCTGCGCACACTTAGTCTAAACTACAAATGCACACTATGTCTAATGATTAAACCTTTATTGTGGATTCATTAAATAGCTACAGTACAATATGTTTTGGTCTAAGGACCTTCATCTGACATTTCACACATCTGTATACAGGTGTGCAAAGATAACTTCTTCTGTGTGTTTAGGCACTTGGTTAAAGTCAAGACTTGAAGCATGAGACAGACAAAACAAAACTTTTGGGCCCTGATGTTGATTTAGTTTAAGTCTGTCTTTTGACAAAATATATATTCGTATTTTTTGTCATCCTGATTCTGAATGCTGCATCTTTTGAACACTAATGAGTCTATTATTATCTGTGGGCTTTCCTTACACCCTCGATATGAAACCTCAACAACAACAGAGGAGAGATCCCTTTTCAAAATGGACAGACATGTAATGTATATGTACAGAGTAGACAACAGAAATAACAAGAGTAAAATAACACTGAATGACAATATTCAACACAGACTAGACTAATACTGAATGACAATGTTAGATAATTTAGTACAGTGCGCAGGGAGTGGAAGGAATGGAGAGTAAATAGGTCAACTACAACTATGTTTTTTTCCTTCCTGTGGCCCCATAGCAGGATGATCAGACCATTGACTTGTAAGACACAGATAAAAAAAACAACAACAAATAGTTAAGATTGATGCAGCAGAAAACGAGATATTCTAATTTATAGTCGTTAATACAGTGATATACCCACCCAAAAAGCTGGACACTTCCCATAATGCAACTCTGTAGACATCTTTAAAACTTATCACCCCTAGTAGCACAGGCTTTCACAGGCTTTCACGGACTTTAACATGTAACATTGTTGGAATATTACTTTAAATTAATGTACACATCCTTCATTTATACAGGCTTATCATGTTAAGAGTTCTGTCTAACAGCCACCTACATCTTTATGACGTTTTTGGCAAGTGGAGCTAAGAGAGCGATGGTTACACAATACTTTGCTTCTTTCTTTTCATCAGAGCTGCTATTTTAAAACAGAACTATGAATAAACAGCATTAGTCTTTCTAAAGGACAAAGCTCGGGGACAGCCTTTCTGCCAGTGTGTTTATTGCTCTGCAGAATAGGCAGAACCAGATTTTGCTCTCATCTGCAGAGCAAATTTCACACAAAAGTAGAGATTTTCAGGGTTTTTACCAACAATGACACTTAACCTCCTGAATTTGAATTCATTCAAATCTGCGAGGAACAAAGAACAACACTGAAATTTAGTTTGAATATTTAGTTAAAATTGTACTAATTTGCATTTTTGACATTTTTGTGTGTGAAGTATATCTTGCAGGGAATCCAGTAGCATTATGTAACTCATTCAATGTAGTTCAAGTCTTCATACAAATAATAGGGCATGGTTAAATAGATTTATGCCAGAGGAGCAATGCTTCAGCACACCGAGAAGAGGTGCTTATTGGAGGAACAAAGAGGAGCTTCATAAATCTTGATTCAGTCAGGGAACAGTGAACTCTTTTCAACCCAGACAACTGGAGCTAGCTGGCTAATTCAACTCTCTCTTACTGTCAATGAGTCAATGAGCAAGGACTTAAGAGAATCTTGGTGATCAGAGCCTTGCTCAAGAGTCACTCAGCAGAAGTTATAGGAATAGCTCCATATTCTGGTAAATATATATATTCAATCTCTTGCCAAGACTTCACAGATCTGAAAACACACACACACACACACACACACACACACACACACACACACACACACACACACACACACACACGCACAAAAAAGACTGCTCGACTTGAAGAATCTTCAGTCAACTCAGGGGTCTCCGACTGATGATTAGAATTTTCGATATTCAGGGGCCAGCCCAGAAGTAATATCAGAATGTACTTAAAGTATCAAAAGTAAAAGTACTCATTTTGAAGAATGTATATATATATATATATATATATATATATATATATATATATATATATATATATATATATATATATATATATATATATCGGCAGGAAATGTAATGTAACATAGTAGTTGGATACTTTCATGCTACATTATTGATCCCTGAAAAAAGAGATGCATCTTTTTACTTGGTTTACAGTGTGACCGAAGTATCTTTCTGATTCACCACAGTTGAGCACACTTTTTTTCGATTGCTCAGTGGGCACAACTCTAACTACAGTCTGCACAGCAGCAGTTCACATGGACCAAACTCTAGTTTGTTTTTCATTGCTAAAACACTGTTTACTTTACACACTTAGCCCATGGCTTTAACCACGACCTGCACAACACTGTGGATTTACAGCACTTTGTTCAAATGGTAACACGCTGCTGTCACAACTGTTAACCACACATTCAAAACAGAATAGATTTCAGTCTGGTACTTATCAAACACTGCGGATTGCAATTTTATCTGAAAGACAAAGCAGGTGTCTTGTTTTAGGTTTGTTAGTGAACATATACAGTATTTACATAGAGAAAGCTAAGAAAGTCTTTTTTATTCAATCACCAAATAAGAATTACAGTAAACAATTATACATTGACATGCAGACATTCAATGTAATAAAGAAAACTTGCCGCATGATGCTGGAGAGATGCAGGATTAGTCACACTATTATACTGTTTGTTACTGTTATGTACCTTTAGTTTTTTTTTGCTGATTTTCATTCCTTCTTGTAACCGTTACATAAAAATTGGTATGTTGTAAAATCTATAACTTTTCTTTACAAAGAATCTTTTGAATAGTGTGAAGTCACTCAAATTGTTCTAACTGTAAAGTTTTGAAAGTTTGTGATTTCTGTATCGGCGTTTGATGCTAGTGTTTTTACTCTGTGTGTTCTGAGTGAGTGTGTGTTATCTCAGTGAGGGTTGTTCATAGTGTTTGGCTGCACTGAGCCTGTTTTGAGACGTGTGTTAAGAGTTGTGTTGCTTGATAAGTTTAGCTCAGGTGACTGTTGGTGGTGCAGACTGTAGTTGCACATGTGACTTCAGTTGTGCCCAGTGTCGTTTAGCAATCTAAAAAACTGTAATTGACTTGCTCAATGACGCTTCAACAGGGTGCATTTTATCTGTAAAGGAACAACTAAATCACTCTGCCAGCCTGCTGACCATATCTATAATCAGGGCACAGTGTGATGTGTCTCTTCAGTTGATTTGGGTTCAGTACAGTGCAGTTCAGGTCAGTTGGAGCTTGCAGAGGCTGATTATGCAAGTTAATAGATAATCTAATGGGGTCAGATAAGACTCTGCTAGAGTCCACAGCATGATGATAAGAGCTCATCAATGCTACCACTGCAAGCTACTATACAAATAAGTAAGACAGCAATAGGAGACTTTCAACTTGTATCTTTTACAGTTGTGCAGTGTTTTGATACAACACAAACACACACAAAGGAGCTTCTACAAGCTTTAATCACGTATGCTGGTGTCTGTCAGTGGTTCAGCCGGTCCTGCTGAGCTTTGCAACAATTCCACTTCCTTCCTATTCCCAGGTTACCATGGTAACTGTAAAGGAGAACTCAGTTATCATCAGCAAAAATTATTTTTATCTCCACTTCCCCATTTTCCTGCCTCGATATAACCAGGGGACTGAGTGTCCTCACAGGTTTCACGCTGCAATTGGAGTTTCAGCCATTTCAAAGAACTTGTGCGAGAACTTAAAATAAGATTACATCATATAGACAAGGTCATTGCAAAAAGTGTAAATATTTATTAGAGCTTCTGATAATGCATAAATTAACAATAATAGAGCAGCTGTAACAAAACATGCAGATAGAAAGACAACATGTTTAAAGCTCAGTAATAATCTTTTTAGGCTCAGCTTCTACCTGGTGTCAAATAGCGACATCAAACAAATCTTTTTCTATCTAAAATAAAGCTTACTGCAACATCATGCAAAAGAAACCTTGCTGAAAATATCATCCAATGGCATCTAGGTCTGGATTTTATAGGGACATTTAAAAAAAGTTAAAGATGGATCCACCTAGTCGGCTATCACCAGACCAAGCCAAGCTCAATAGCTTCTCTATCGTCATCGTATTAAACCCGCCAATATCTCGCCAGGTAGATAAGCCAGTTTGTGATTGGTTCCCACAAAATTGTGAACCGAAACAAGAGAATTAAACGAGCAGGTTTCCAGACCAAGCTGCAGGGCGAAATCAAATTGCCAGCAGAGTGGGTGGGGTTTACCAAGTCTAGGATCCACCAGCTGTGGTTAGGTATTTCAGGGGTGTATTTTTATCTAGAGTGAAAGTAAAGCGAGGGAAATTATCAGACAAATAACACATGGTTCAATAGTTTGTCAAATCATTAACATTTTAATCCTAAGGGTAGATCTAGTAGTAACAAATCATGTGAGAAGAGCAAAATCAATAATTACTTGATCCTTCACTGAAGTATTGCCTGTGTAGCAAAAGCCTAAACTATCTTATCCCTTTGTGCCGTATTGTTGCCTAAAAAATAAAAATATACACATCAATGAGACACACTGTTGCAGTGGGCCCCGTGAATATTGGCACTCAAGTTTATTTTGGGTCAATCCCATACACCCAACTGCTTATGTATCCAAATCTGCAATTGAAAATAGTCCCCAAATAGTCCTGTTTGAGTAATGTTTGCTAAAAATGACAACGTCTGGTTGTGTTAGGTTTTTTGAGCCTATGAACAATATATTTGTCTGCCATTTCAATTATTCTTTAGTAGGAATCAATGGGCCTTGTGCTCAGTGCCACAGACAAAAAGAATTGAAAGATGGACTAAGACATTGTTGGTTTTGTTGATTATAAAAACATAGATCTTTTTTACCAGACATTTACTGTACTTGCTACTCTAAGTTCAATTCTGGTTTATTCGGTGACACCTGTGGTTAATAGTGGTAGAAAGAAAAGAAAAAAAACTACACTCTTTGCAACACTGACAGTGCATCATTGTCTGATATTTGAGCAGCATACAAATGCAGCCATTATTTCCAAGGTAAAGCTCATCCTCATGCAGAGGCTAACCCCAGTGAGTGTCTGCTGCCTGTCTCACATCCGCTAATAATTTCTAATCGCTGTCTCGGAGGAGCAGCCGGGGTGAAAGACGAGCAGCCAGGGTGAAAGAGGAGCGCTGAGGTGGTCTAACGCCAGTAAGGTGCTCCAGAGACAATCAAGGCAATTTAAAGGAGTCAAACTTGCTAATGGTGTGCTAATGCCACTCTGGGGAGCACACCACAGTATTTCATTCATCATTCATGAATGCCAGGTTAGAGAGCATGTCTGATCACTTATTATTTCATGGGTGCATGTTACCTGTTGGCTGAGAGTATAAACTGAATAGATGTAAATGGATGAATGCTGTGAGACAGGTTTAAAGGGGGTTGACAAACAAAAAGACCTTTCCACGGATAATAGCATAAGAATAAAAGTCCAAAATAGCAAAGGAGGCTGGATGCTTCTTATTTTGAAAGTATGCCACATCAAATATAACAATACCATACACCAACACATTGCAGTTCTTTTTTCTAGCTCGGCACAGAAGAAACTTTTTGTTTTGTTTTTTATGAATCTCAACAAAACTTAGAATTTGAGGTTGAAACCAGTTGGCATTTGGCTTTTATTATAACTTTTCTCCTTTCTCTGCTTAAGAGTGCACTTTTGTTCATTTTTGCAAATGGAAAACTACAACAAGACAGTATTTATAGTTATTTCAATTGTCAACCAAATACAAACAAAAAGTCTTAAATTTATAAATATGTGATTAAATGAGTAAAAAAAACCTACACACTGACTCCAAGCCATAACGTTTATTTAAAGTTGAATCTTCGTCAGGCCAAAAGGTTTAATATCATATAAAGCCTACACAGAACATTAGGCTGACAGGTATGATGACAGATGTAAACATCTCAAAGTAATTAACAATTTAAGACAGTCGGCTACACGTACAACTGCAATACATGAAAATGCATTTAACCCACTACAGTCTATTTGTACAACCTAAAAAGAATCACATCAGGATATTATCACATATATATTGTATTAACATACACAAACGTGTGTGTCATGGTCAAGACAATGAGGCGATAACAAATATGTGCTTGTAATCATGACATAATGCCACAAATAACAGCTGGAGTTACTGTAAAGTATATATTTCACCATAAAACGGATCACAAACACATTCAACATTGTGAGAATTAAAGAAATACACTAGTGGCCTTTGAGGTAAAGTCACAGAGGGCAAAGAGATAAGAAAGGATTGAATATGTTTGCTCACCAAGAACAGGATCAAAGTCAAACACACACACACACACACACGCGCACACACACACACACACACACACACACACACACACACACACACACACACACACACACACACACACACACACACACACACACACACACACACACACACACACAATCCAGATTATGCTGTAGCCTGCAGCAAGTGCTTAACCGTACTTGGTTCGTTCAGGTGTGTGGTTGTTTAATGAGCTAGCAGGAAGTTCACCAACTAAAACAGGTGAACTGACGAGGTGTGTATTCCCCAGCTGCCCAAATCAGACAAGTGTTTCGTTATCGTGTGCCTCTGACCTGCAAGAACACTACATTTTCAGCTTCAGAAAAGATGAATTTTACTGCTTCATGATTAATGATGTTCAGTAGGGGTGGGAATCACCAGAGGCCTCACAAAACAATATCATCACGATATTATTGCGATTTTAAATATATTACAATATTCTGTGACATATTGCAATTTATTACCTTTTTCTATATCTAGATCTATACTTGGCGTTTGTGTATCGATCCAGTATTGCCACGGAACATATCACAATGCAATACTGTTTTGATTTTCCCCCCACCCCTAATGTGCAGCTGACTGTAATTTGTGGCTGTAATGTTTGATTGGAGTGAAAATGTACTCTTGAGAATGGCTCTGTAAAGTCTAAATGGAATTTGGTAAAAGGATTTGCTTTCATGTATAAAACATGTGATCCAATGCCCCAAAAGCTTCCTCACTGTATTGTGTACTGTAATAAACAAGTTCCTCTTATATTTCCTCTAATATGTATTTAGATCTATTCATTTAAAATTGTTAACACACTGGTTAACATGCAAGCCCTGCTTTATACTGTACCAACTGACACAAACTCAACTTGTGCTTAGTCAGCTTTTAGAAACACTGTTGCACTGTGCTTCAAAAATGGAGAAATGTTTATAAAATTATTATGTTTTTTTTCTTTCTACACAATTTTTAGTCTATATTTAGTCAATATTTATTTATTGCTATTGTCATCATCTTTTTCAGGGCCAAATGTGGGGCATTAGTTGAACAGAAACATATTGTTAACGTAGAACAATTTAAATCTATAAACACGGCAACATTCAGAATGCAATCAAGTGAAGATGTGATCATGATGATGAACACAGCATGGCAGATAGATTTCAGGGTTGAGTAACAAAGTACTTTAGCTAAAACATTCATCCAGTCTTGACTGCTTTCCTATCAATTTTGGTTTCCACTTTACAGGTCTGCAGGCCTCAACATGATAAAACATCTCTCCATCCTCTCCATCTTCACCCTCCCTCACTTCTCTCACCGTCCCTCCATCCACGTGTGCTCCCTCCCAGCTCATTTTTCATTATGCTACTGAAGTGGTGCGTTGCTGGAGAGAGTGTTGCACTGGTTCTTTATATAACTGTGAAGGAGAGTTGAAAGAGTACAGTACATCAGAGTACAATACCACTCACAGTGGGAGGACAGTACTTGCCTAAGTACTGCAGCAGCAGCAACAGCAGCAGCAACAGCAGTTATTTACTGTAATTATTTGAGCCCATTAACGGAGCCGGCAATAGTGGAGCATTCGTAAAAGTAGTCAGACCTGAGCTCCTCTGTCAATGTAATGACCGTGGCAGATGTTATTTATCTGCCATGTTTCAGTGCTGTCAATCAAACAGAGAGCACGAGGAGAATCTTAGATAGAGGCAGGACCTTTACTGAAATAAGTCTGTGATAGATTCAGAAATACAGACACACGTGCGATTTCTTCTTCAACAAAACATTTTGTCCAGAGCTGCAGTTGGCACCTGCAGTTTCTCTAGAAGAGGAAGTGTTGAAATCAGATATCTTTTTCGTGTGAACCTTCACATCATTCACCCTCGGATTGTGTCCACATTCCCAAACAGACACAGTGGGGTTGATGCCGTTCGACTATCAGCAATGTTAGTTGTATAATCTTGTCTTGCAGCGTTTACTCTGAATGTACAGTGTGCAAATAGCTTCCGAGAATTGGTGTCATCAGTATGAAAAAGGATACAGAAAATGATTTATTTTCTCTGCTGCCAACATGTTTAGGTTTGTTAATTCATATTTACTCTGTGGTAACTTGCGGTTACTCACAGTCACAGCAGTTATTCATGCATCATCATTAGCAGAAGCAGGTTTTTAGGATTTCTCCCTACAGATTGTAACTGTAGGGCTAATAAATGCACAAATATTCTTGCTGACAATACAGCAATTTGGCCATATGGGAGGAAAGTGTTGGTTCTGACCTTAAATTGACAAATTTGATGCCTGAACCCGACCCTGAAACTATACTTTTGCCCTCTCAGATCGCCGGCGTTGTATACAACCTCACTTGATGTCATATATCTCCAGATCAATACCGTGCAGACTTATTTTTTCTTTAGATGCAGAAAAATGCACAGTTTCAAGGAGATCCTCCATGCGATTTGTAGCTTTTTAATCCATCGTGGAATTACAGTGTCTTTGTAAAATAAATAAATAATTATGAATAAAAGAATCTAGTCACAAAATCTCCAATATCTCCACGATGCCTCTCTCTGTGTTTTTAGCATCATTGCTAACACAGGACAAGAGTGCGATCACAGCCCTTCCAGAAGCGTAGTAATCCGGACTGGAACTTCAGGGATTATTCAGAGATCATTCCAGAGCGATAAATCCATGACTGAACAGTTATTTAGTCCTCTTTTTGTATGAATGAACTGTTAGCCACTGCCATCTCGACTGCTGACTGTCTTGATTGATGGCTGTGTCAACTATCACATGAAGTCTTGCCTGGAGACAGGCAGCTTGATCAGCCGATAGATATCCCTAACCTGACTAAGCAGGAGGGCCTTGTATTTTGTATGTGTGTATTTCAAGCAGACACAGGCAGGTCAGATGCAGCCCTGGAGATGGAAATGAGTGTGATTTGGCCTCCTGATCTCTTGTAGCAGACAGGAAATGCATTGGAGATGACAACTAACTTATTGGATAAAAGCGTATGGACCTTTCTGGGGCAAGAATGTAAAATGTTTTATATTTGTATTAGTAACAGTGTTTACATTTGTTTCCCCTGATTGCCAAGACTTGGGAGAACATATTACATTTTTATGTATGTATTATTGTTCTCTGTGTTTAACGACATACAATGCTGGGTGACCTACAATTCCTGATGTTAAATTCAGACAAAACCGAAGATATTGTACTTGGCCCTAAACACCTCCGAAGCTCACTATCTATTAGCTTGTTGCCCTGGCCTCCAGCACCACTGTCAGGAATCTCAGACTTACCTGTGATCAGGATATATCCTTTAACACCCACATAAAACAAATTTCAAGAACTGCCTTTTTTCACCTGTGTAACATTGCAATAATTAGGCACAACTTGTCTCAAAATGATGCAGAAAAACTAGTCCATTCATTTGTTACTTGGAGGCTGTGTACCATTGTAATTCTATTATTATCAGGTTGCTAAAAAAAAAGTCCCTTAAGACTCTCCAATTCAATTTAATCAATTGGTCCAGAATGTTGCAGCAGAGAAAATAGTGACATAAGCTGGTGCAGGGACAGTAACAGAACTTGTTGGCACATAAATGATCTTTTCATTAATACTTATTACCAGGGTGAAACATCTTCATCAGCGAGCAGTGTAAAACATGTTCTCAGTTCTTAAATCCCACAGAAGTGTTTCAGTCAAGTAGACAACGCCGGAAATGTCACAGAGCTGTTGATTCATTCCTTTAACCATCTCACTTCATGATAAAGTCTCAGTTTTAATTACTTCTAATTAGAGTAGGAAACATTTCCTGTTACATGTACTGTCATGAAAATGATGATGGGCATGTGGGAAACCCTGTCACCCTGTTGCCAGGAAACTAGAGGTGTTGTCGACCATTCTGTCCACCATCTCTTCAAATAGGGAGGGGCCTTCATTTCCGTTATTTCACCCCCGCTGTCACTGTAATATCCTGACTGAATTACCATGAGGTGAATGGTTCACTTAATGGTGCGAGAGTGCAGGCAGAAAGTGTCAAAATAGAGACTAGCATCTATAATTAATCTATCTTGTTGGTTTATTCTGTATCAAAACCAAAGTGTAAAATTTGTGTGCTGACTATTTTTTAGCTAGGAGCAGTTGCCAGGCAACCAGTTCCTGGAGACTCCTGGAAATAGTCCAGTAGGCCTACACAATGTCCCGTAAAACCACAACTACTTATTTTTTGTTTTTGTGCGGGTTAAACAGATGAAATATAAAGTGTTAATGAGTGAGCTTTAGAGGTGCCGGTAGGTGGAATTTGTTACACTAGTGCAGTACCCGTTCCAAATGTGCCTGTTCGAAACTTAACTGATTGCTTGGCCTCTAGTATTGCTTCTTGCAGATTAAAACATAATACATTTACCTGACAGAGAAATGTTACTGGTTACGTTTTTACTCACAAAATATCACAATTAAAATATGATGCATTATTATTTATTAAACTATCCAACATTATATTACAGTTTAAAGCTCCATCTTAAACAGGCGTTAAGTAAATGTAAGCACATTGCGCTGATAATGCCTCTCTTTTCACTTTAAGTTAACATTTGAATGCAGGTATAGACCCTTTGCACGTGACGTCACGCTCTACTCGCGCGAATTATGAATGCCGTGACGGACGGTGGAAGAGCTATGCTGTAGAGGGACGGAAAGCCAAACGCGTACGTGTTTGTTCATGTTCGTGTTCTCACATACACAATCTGCACAGTAATCCTCACCAACACAAACCTGTATGTATTGCCTTTCTGTTTTAAATGACTGATAAATAATAATAAAAGTATCCTCACCAGCTAGCTGCCATGCTAACCAGCTGTTCCTGGTATGTCAACCTAATATCATTGGTTATTCACTGATCTAGCTAGCTACATATCCCAAAAAGAAAGCCCTTCCCTTGATCATTTAAGTTAACACACATACAAAAATATTGATTTAAGTTAAAGATGACATGGCATGGAAACTAGCTTCAAAAAGGTAAAAAAACGGTATGTGGGTAGCCACAACCAACCATGTCCTTTAAAAACATAGGCTACGTGTTATATAAATCTTTACTTAAGTAAAGAATATGTTAATACAAAATAAACCCTAGATTTATGTCTTATCTTGACTTTGCCATTATGAGGTACCTCACCCCCACCTGATCGTGGTCACGTGTTTGCAAAGTGTTTAATAGTAAAACATTTTGAGTACTCCTACCACTGCCATTACCAACTTTCCCAGTTAGAAAAGGTAAAACTGATTTCACAAAAGATTTTATCTGAAACATCTTATCATTATCTGATGAAAAACACAGGTGCCTACCGACAACGTTATCCTCACTTCACAACAGGGCTGAACGATTTTAGAAAATAATCATATTGCGATTTTTTTAACCAATATTGGGACTGCTATTTAAAATGCTATTATTTTTTAAAGCCTTTAATCTGCTGCATTATTCAGCAAAGACACACAAGAAATCATTGTTTAGTATGACCAACACAATATTAGATAGATTAAACATAAACTGTTTTTCCTGATGTTATAATGAAATTAAGTGCAGCATGAATTTATATAAATTACATTTGATTATTTATTTACTAATTTAATCACAGTGACTTATTTGTTGACTGTCCATGTAAACATGTACTAATTACCATGGCAACATAAAGCACTGGCAAATAATCCTGGTGTAAACATTAATATGAGAGTCAGGAACAAATCACACAAACTAAAGTGCGGATTTTATATATATATATATATATATATATTTGCACAATGACTATGGCGCTGGCAGCCATAGTGATTCTATGGCTTGACCACGTCAGTTGTAGCAGCAAAAAACAAGTTTACATTTTTTGTGTAGCTCCGGTATGGCGACTAAAATATATGTGTGGGAGGGCATGTTGCACCGCTCATCCATTGTATTTATCAAACCCATGAGCCCAGGCTTGGTCCCCGTACTGAGGTGCATCAGAAACTCTGTTACTGCTAGAGTAATTTCCACGTTATCTTCTGAAGTACGCTCATATGGACTTACGCTTTTCCTTACGTGGTCAGTGAACCCTGCTGGGTGTTATTTCACTAGGTGAGACACTGGTGTTTGGCTTTTTAGCCATGCAACTATTGTACATGGCTTTGTGGTATATTTTTAAGTAGTGATACAGGTTAGTGGTGTTGCCCTGTGAGGTAGCAACGTTAGCAGGGCAGATTTTGTACAATACCTGGAGATGTGCAGCAACTTGGCAAGTTGATGCTTCTGCAGACTGTTTTACTCTTGCGTGTCACGTGACTAGAGTGTAAACGCAGCCTTTGCGGTTAGAAAATCTAATTTTAACGTCCCGATTTAATTGCAAATG